>OY755040.1:28241702-28416702 GCA_963576565.1 Aspidapion aeneum | reverse complement strand
ATTATGGTATTCAACAGAATCGCCAGGATACCAAATTACCAAATCTAGTTTTATAATAGGATAGAGGACGTTTCTGAGTTGCTTTTAGAACCTGGCATAATAGCTTTAGGCTCTAAAAGGATCTATACTGGAGGAACCGCTAGAGGGCGAAGCTCGAGTTTATTTCTTATGGTTTTATAGTGAGTTTAATATATAGGTTGCCACCACCAATTGGGGAGTCCCATTTAGGAGGTCTAAGGAGCATATAAGAGTAATGGGAACGTGCTAGCGACCAAACATTGAAACTAATGGCTTTAAGGAAAGGCGCTGGCAATCTATTAGCTTCTGCTATAAATAAAGAAATGTTACTTGGGAAGTTCCTTCCTGTAAAACAAGTCAAGTACGCAAAAATGGTATTCCATAAAAATAATTGAGATAAAAGTATAGCCAAGTTCTCTAATATAGATTTCAAAATGAAAGGTTTTTACTAATGAGAGTGTAATAGGTATCAGCTACTAAAGTTCCTGAATTCACGGCGGACTAAGCCTGAGATCTAATTTGAAGCAACGACTTGGTGATAACCATCCTTCTTCTTCAGAGCCCGTAATCATGAAGGGTCGTAAGGTGAGTGCAGGGGAACAAATTATCTCCTGTCTCGCATCTTGCCTTGGTTAAAGGAGTTAAGAAAAAACTAAATCACGGGCATGAGATTCAGGAATATAGCCATCGTGCAGTGCAATCGTATGATTACCAAGGAAAATAAGTAACGCTTCTGATGCCGGTATGTCCTTGTGATTGTGTGGCTGCGTTTCACACTGCTAGTGATCAAAAACACGTTAATAATAATAATACCGCAGGCTAGTAGTTCCTTTATTTAGAGACAGTAGGCACTTATCGCAATAAAATCTGACTTTGTTTCAAAGTCGGCTTTATTCTGACAGATTTACAAAGAAAACTGACCGCTCTCTCTCAAAATTGACATACCAAAGTCAAATTTAAAGATAAAGTCGCTAACTATCATTTAATAAAAAGTGACACTAATAAATTTGGTTCTTAAATACACAGAGGTCGAATTTTGAAAGAAAGCAGCTGCTTTTTATATGAAAATCTGTTACAATACGGCCGATTTTAAAATAAGGTCAGATTTTATTCCAATAAGTCACTAGTGTTGCCGCGCATATAACGTTATGTCAAAATGTAATGTAAATTTAAAATATTTTTGATACCAGGCAATTATTTCCAGAGCTACCAATACGGGGTAAACCGTAGATTTAATTGTATGCCAGTTATTGAAATAGTACATTATATACCCAGGGACTAAAGTGATACTTTTTATCTCGTGGCGAAATGTTTGTAGCCCGACCGCAGGGAGGGCTACAATTCGCTGAGGGATAAAAAGACACTTTAGTCAAGTGGTATATATACTATTTTTTGCAATTCTGGGCATAGTTTCATTCAAATTTTTAATTAAATTTTTCGAAAAAAAGTCATCTCCACTGCACTATTGATTGGCCTATAAAATGTGACAACCAATAAAGTACCATTCATTCTCTGACGTTAAGTCAGTTGATATTTCTTAGATAGCCTTGGATAATACTTGGTTGTCAGGGTGTTGTCAAGGTACCATAAAATAACTGTTAAAATACAAACAACGCCGTGGAGATTTCTGCGATTTGCTAGTGCGTTCCCAAAAGTAAAAAAAATGGATATTGATATTGATACAGCTGCCGCAGAGGCAGTGAAGGCACTGCTGCCCGCTAAATCGGAGAAAATATATGAAAAACAATACAAACATTTCCTGGATTGGTGTCAAGCTAAGGATGTTGCTGATGTTACACAGGAGAAGGTACTTCTTGCATATTTCTTCCATCATGCGAAAAATTTGAAGGCTTCAACGGTTTGGTCACATTATTCAATGATTAAATCAAAGCTGATCGTTGAAAAAAGTTTGGACATTGGAAAATATTCAAAATTGAAGGCATTTTTGAAAAGAAATGGGGATGGCTACCGCCCAAAGAAGTCTCGAATACTGGACATGGATCATATCCAGCAGCACCAAATCAAGAATATTTGATGATCAAGGTAAAGTGAACTGTTTTTACATTATTTTGAACCATGTTAACGTCACTGATTCGAAATATCATTTGTTGCTATCAGGTTACGTAGTTTGTACAAAAAATTGTATTGCTACTTAGTAACTGAAAAATCTTTTTATTCCAGGTGGCGTTGATAATGGGAGTTGCCGGTGCATGCAGGGGTGTTGCCGGTGCATGCAGGGGTGTTGAACTGTGCCAGCTACAGAATGAAGATGTTCAAGTCCAAGATTTTCATCTTGTTGTCACAGTTCGAAACACGAAAAATCAAACTGACCGATGCTTCATAGTGAAGAACTCCAAAGAAAGCAACGCTACAGGCGTAGTGAAAATCTGTAAATCCTACATGGCTCTGAGACCAACAAATTTGACAATATCGAGATATTTCATTGGCTATAAAGACGGCAAATGTTTATCACAACCTGTTGGAAAGAATACTTTTGGACTTTTCCCGCGAAAAATAGCTGTCTTCCTGAACCTGCCAGAGGCCGTTTCATAAACAGAACACTGCTTCAGGCGTACCTCTGCTTCCCTTTTAGCAGATTCTGGAGCGAATATTGACCAGCTCAAAAGACACGGTGGTTGGAAAAGTGCTACCGTTGCTGAAGGGTATGTTGAGCAATCAATCGGAAACAAAAAAATGTGGCGGATAAAATATTCAGTCAAAACTTGAGGACAGATGTCAAGAGTCATAAAAGCCAAGGCCAATCACGTACCGTAACAGTATGCAATTTTCCAGAATCCACAATCAACGAAGACAGCAGCACTGATCACACCGAACCAGCAATTTTCGGATCTCCACTGCAAAACATCAACCTCAACCAACAGCGAAGCGAAATCGATTCAGATCCACGATCATTGATTGATTCATTTAGTTGGCTGTAGCGGCGCTATTTTGAATATCAATATAACAAACAATAATCATGTCAAATAACGTAGGAATGTATAGATTAGGCTAGGTAGTTTATTTTGATAGTGTATAGGCCTATTTTTAGATGCTCCCAAATACAAAAATACAAAATTTGAAAAAACCATGAATTCGGGTCCAGGGACTAAAATATTTTAGTCCCCGGGAGTAAAATATTTTAGTCCCCGGGATAAAAAGTACTATTTTAGTCCCTAAAATGAGGGACTAAAATGCGTTTTTAGTCCCTGAATTGGAAAAATTATTTTTTATAAAAACTGGTTATTATGTGTTGTTTGGCAGCAGTTACCAACTAACCAAAAGTCATCAATGTTCTCTGAAGTGCGCAAAAAAAAGAAGTACACAGTAAACACAGACCTAATCCTAAATTTTCCTCGCAGTTTTTCACTGGTATTGCTCTTTCAGTCTTTCCCTAGGGGCTTTCGGAACTTTTTTATTAATTTTGCCTACAGAACACAAAACAGGCTTTTGACAGATAAATAAAGGAAAAATAATAAAAAAATTGTGCCTGCAAAAGGTCAAAATTGGGATTTTAAATATCACGTGACATCTGTCATTTAATGTCACATTTATAAAGGATAAAGTTGACTAAAGGAGGGCGTGAAAAAGGTCCCTATTAGCTTAAGTCGTTCACAATCCACAATCTAAACAGCACTATTTCAGAATTATCGGTGTAGATATGAATAGAAATATGATGATAGAATATGAAAGAAATGTTTTCTATAATATGTGAAACAAAGACCTTCCTGATTCTCACATTTTATAAGTGCAGCTGCTGCGCAGTACCATTTCCTTTTAATGCACTGGGCGAAAAAAGCTATCAAATTGCACAACTATTGTAAACTGTGCCTACTGTAGAAAACCTCCTTTTGTGCCAGACCTGTGCTGAGGCCTGAATTTATAATTTGTCAATATTTGAGGAAGAGGTATGGCTGAGCTTTTTGGCGAAGGAAGATATTATAAAGGATAACCAAGGAAAAGGGTAAACGATAATATCCAAATAGTTTAGGGATAAAATTAAATAGCTCCTCAAGTTAAAAGGGGAAATAGGCCCAAAAGTTTTAGTCAATATCATTTAACCAAATTGTATTTGAAATTTATTATAATAATTGTTATATAAAACTTTAACCAATCGCGAAACTGTTTTGAAAAAAATATATTGAGTTTTAATTTTTATTTTATGTTAAAAAATCTATGACAAAAAACTGAAGACAATTGGCAAAATTAAAATAAGTTATTAGGGACTTCTTGCAATAAAGCTAGGTAATAATAGTGCCAAACAGTAATTGGACAGTTTTACATTACAATGACAGCTGGTCTTTCATTATTAGGCCTATGTTTAACTTAATAAGAAACAGAAAAACTGTCTTCCTTTATAAAAAAAATAAACCACATAGGTATTTTTAAATGTGACTTTGTGGTGTCAATTTAGAAAGATAAACTGTCGCTTATTATTATATTATTATTTTTAATAACAGAAGGCAGTATTTATGGCAGTTTTTATATTATAGAAAGGCCTAATATTAATATTAAAAGACCAGTCGTCATTATACTATGTAAAACTGTCAAAATTCTGCCTGGTACTATTACTTCCTGGCTTTGTTTTAATTACCTTCTATTGTTTTTACAGGGTAAGTCATATGTTTCTGGATAGTCATTTAGAAAGACAAAACAATTGTTATCGGGTAAAGTGGAACAAGTACGACAACTGTATTATATTGATCAGCACATAGGCTCTCTTCTGATGTTGTCTTACCTGTTGCCCATTGGTATCTAATTTTCTTTCTGTAAACGACAGCTTTTATAAAATATAATTCGTAAATACGAAGCAACAGAAAATGACATGTTATATTAACCATAACAAATATTGATAATTCTTCCCCAATATTTATAGATCATTGCCCACATTCACCAAAAAAATCAATATAATCAGAAGCAAAAACTTTTACAAATATGTTTACTTTGCTTTAGTGCTTCTTTACAGCAGCGAGTCGCCACTGTAATAACAGGGACTTATTGGAATAAAACTTGACTTTATTTTAGAGTCGACTTAATTCTGACACATTCACACAGAAAACTAACAGCTGGCCTCTCAAAATTGACATACGAAAGCCAAATTTAATAATACAGTCGCTTACTTCCATTTAATAAATACCGACACTAATAAATCCGGGTTTTAAATACACAACGGCCGAATTTTGAAGCAAAACAGCTGGTTTTTATATGTAAATCTGTCACCGTAGGGTCGATTTTAAAATAAGGTCAGGTTTTATTCCAATAAGTGTCTAACATCTAAATTGACGAGGTTTATTATTATATTCTACAGTTTTCATTATAACTGCATAAGATTATGTAAAGCATTCAGCTTTTTAAATAGGTATGCTTTATAGGAAATATTTTCTTAGCATCATATTTTATACGCTTGAGATTGAAAGGGAGTATTGTTCTTTAAATCATAAATCAACTATTTTGGAGGTTAGATGTTGAAAATAAATCACGGTATAAGGCAAACCATTTTCTAAGATATTTTATATTACCTATCAATATGTCCGGCTATGTAAGTAGATATCGTAAGGTACGTCAAGGCCAACACAAAAATAGAGGCCACGACCCTGAAAAAATCAGCTGTTCTCCCGGGGCTGAATTTTACATTGGGTCTTATGGGAGGTCAGTCTTTTTTTTATGATATTTTCAAAATGGCACTACAGATTTCCGCAAAATTTCACTGAAATATTCTCAGACACCATCCCGATATTCTACCAAAGGTTTGTAAGGAAGCAACATGATTAAAAGGTTAAAATCTTCAAGATTTAGCATTTCTTATTTTTAATTCAAATTACCCGCCATGTACCACATGCCAACTGTTATATTTGACATGTATTTGACTTTGTCATATGTGATTGTCACATTCGCTTCTCCTTTAAACTTAATTTTTGTGTGAGCTAATGAAGCGGCTATGAAAAATTAAGGCTTACTATACATTTAAAAAAAATTGTTCTGCCAGAATAAAGTAAAAACAATCTCAAAAACGGCTTTATTTAAAAAAAAATCAAATATCCATGAACCGTCATTCCAACTTCAATATTTTAAAAACAATCAGCTGTGTCGTAACGTGACCATCAAAAAAAAATCAGCCCCGGATGTGACGTCAACAAAGTGGAGGATCGTGGCCCGTCCATTTTGATAGCCCTGGGTACGTTTATGGAAAGTTTCACCTCTACCCTGTCATGTAGGTATCAACCACCTGTTAATCACTAGTTTATCAACTGTATAAATATCAATCTTAGTGAACATAAGTCAGGCTATTGACAAATGTATGCCTCTAGGTAATGAAGGGGTGACATGGTGGCAGTTTACATAATCGCAGCTTGTAGTAGTAGTAGTGGTGGGACCATTTTTCTCTTTTTTGTAAACCAACCTAACCAAACCAATCAAACCTAACCAAACTTAAACAAACCTAAACAAACCAAACTTACAAATGTTAGTAGTTTAAAATATTTTTTTTTGTAAATAACTAATAAAACCTCCAATTTTATATAGTTAGAGTTAAGGGTGGTTAAATATGCGACTTCTATTTATAAGCTTAAAAATGTTCGATTTTATATAGATTTTTTTTTATACGATGGTCCAAAATACCGTTCCATCGTTCTAAATAAAAAAAGGCAATTGGAGTTATTAGTTTTAAGAAAAAAAATTAAAATGAAAAAATAGTGCGATTTAGGCAACCTTACCCTACATTTTATGTAATATACATATTTACAAAATTATTTTAGAAAATTTTGTTCAAATAGGTACTTTTACCATTATGTTTTTATATCGCTACAACAACGAGAATGGGTAGATTAATCATAACAAAAGCGTGAAGTTTATAGTATACTTAGAATAAAGGGAGATTGAAGTTGAGTATAAATGGGTGGTGTTTTGTCGCGCCCCCATGCAGATATTTTATTTGAAAACATGAGCAAAACAAGCAACAAGCGACTTAAAAATTCAAGAGATAAAAATTCTACGATTATAAAAACGCTAACAAAGAAATAAACTGAAGACGCTGTGCAATCTACTTTGGCAGTGGGTTTGGTCGAAGAGTGCGTGATTGCACTAATGCCAGAACAAAATAAGTCGACTTCGTAATGGATCAGATGCCACACAAGAATCCCAGAAAACTAGAAGCAGACGAACTTGCCAAAGGCGATTCCGGGCAACAAAGCCATTTTTCTGTGAATACTAAGGGGGCAAATTAAGTCAGTTCAAGCACAGACTGAACTCAGGTGGAACTGCAAAACAATTGGATCAATTGTGTGAAACCACTAGAAACAACTACTCCGAGGGAAAATACCCCTACCGGCATTGAATTATACTGATGGTTTGAGGCTTTCGTTGGGAACTTGTTAAAACTGTTTGGTTTTCACTTTCTCCAATGTCGATCACGAGGATACGAATGATCACCGTCTGGAACATGTCCTGATAGTTAGGGAACAAGTGTTCCATGCCAATCCACAACCGGACCGGTTTCGACCTTTTGGGCCATCCTCAGGTGAATGTAGGCGATAGCTCCGTGTAGAGCATAAGTTGTGTTAAACCACCAGAAACAACTACTCCGAGGGAAAATACCCCTACCGGCATTGAATTATACTGATGGTTTGAGGCTTTCATTGGGAACGTGTTAAAGCTGTTTGGTTTTCACTTTCTCCAACGTCGATCACGAGGATACGAATGATCCCCGTCTGGAACATGTCCTGATAGTCAGGAACAAGTGTTCCATGCCAATCCACGACCAGACCGGTTTCGACCTTTTGGGCCTTCCTTTCCGGTCCGGTCGTGGATTGGCATGGAACACTTGTTCCTGACTATCAGGACATGTTCCAGACGGGGATCATTCGTATCCTCGTGATGGACGTTGGAGAAGGTGAAAACCAAACAGTTTTAAATGGATCAATATATAAGGAACGAAAAGAGGTAAGCGCTGTGGTGAGAGTTCTGACCGGAGACTGCGCTCCACAGAGCCACTTAGCGAAAATGAAAAAGAAAATTGAAGTACAAGGGATGTTGGGTAAGAACCATACCTTGCAGAGTTCGGCCCATTTCAGAGAGGTTTTTAAAAAGTAAGCTTTAAGTCTTTTTAATAATTTTTGGTCGTTATTAACAGTTTTTAATTTTAGAAAAAAATTGATTGCTTTAAGTTTAGCACTATAATTAAATGTTTTTGAATTGCTCTATTTCATACATTTTATAATGATATCAAAGCGACTTAGGTGCCCCCGAGACAATCAATTAAATTGATAATTGCGATTGACAATCGGTCTCAATGATGCATTGATTGATCGTGTCGGAAACGATTGATGCGATTGATCAATGGATTGACGACGATTAGAGGATTTTTGATTGAAGCACATTATGGGGTCTGATTGACGCTCGCAATTGATTGTTTAATCGAGCGATTGACAATCGTTCGGTCAGTTGCTTAATAGTCACGATAATGGATACCTCAAAACATCGCGTGTAATAATGCGAATAATGTATCAAAACTGTTATGATCCATTCGAAAATAATTTATGTAAACATCTGGTTCAGTATCTCGCAGAACTTATAGCAAATGTTCATGGTAAAGCGGCTTCTCAGTTTATACCACATTTTCGACAAGCGTCTCCTCCTCTTTTCTTTTGACTTCCCTTTTTTTTGGCTGTAAGGTTAAGGCCAAAAAGCCCAAATCGACATTGGAAACCATACCGTTCACAAACAATAAACGACTCCAGAGATTCACTGAACTGGATTAATAAAACATTGAAGTGTTCATTGGAGCCCCATCAATCGCGATTGTCAATCGTGATTGTAATTTTAATTGTCAATTTAATTGATCGTCTCGGGGGCAAGTTACGGTTAGCAGGTTTAAAAGTATTAGGGTGTTTTTGGGTCAGTTAAAATAACAGGAAATTTGACAGCTGTTGCTGTTATTTTCCACAATTTTTTTGTATAATAACTTGTATTAAGCAATGGCTTGAGAAGGTATTCATTTCGATGAAAAATGTTTTTTTGATAACGCCGAAAATGTGTTATTTGGGTGTATTTTGACCTATCTTAGCAATATCGTCGTGATGTGTGTGTGCGCGTGTGTGTTTGTATATATCTGTGCGTAACACGATAGCTCCTAAACCGCTGAACCGATCGTCGTGAAATTTTAAGGTAAAATAGTGTTCAATTCTGTGACGAGCTTATTAGATTTTTATCGAAGCGTCGTATCAATATGCGGTTTTCAGAATGTAGTAGAACAGATTCTCAAAAATTTGTGTTATAACCTAAAACTTCGTAGAAGCTTTTGTTTCGGAGATATTAAAAAAAACTGTTTTCAAGGGTGATATAGCATGGAGTTTCCTTGGAGTGTGCTAATGGGCTAGGAAGGTATTAGATCTGTCATGGATCTATTTATTAAAAATTTATGAAAAGCTGTTCTCTACATGGTTAAGTTCCACCATAAAAATTCTCAATCCCCCATTTTATTTCTCCACATCCAGTAACAAATCCTGCCTCAAAATGCATTTAATTTCTTGTATGCCATCATCTGCTCTTTGGTGCAGTAGCTTGTTGTAAGCACAGGATAAGCAACAATATCCATATTTGTAAATAGAGGAAATTTAGCTGCATTTGTAGAAATGTTTTTAGTCTTCCACATAACTAATCACATCTAATTTTTATACCTGTTCAACACTTTGGAGTCCTCCGCTGATAACCGCTTAAAATAATGTATTAAAAGTTTTTCGAAAAGGAATCAAAAAAGTTTTTTAAAAAGTAAGCTTTAAGTCTTTTTAATAATTTTTGGTCGTTATTAACAGTTTTTAATTTTAGAAAAAAATTGATTGCTTTAAGTTTAGCACTATAATTAAATGTTTTTGAATTGCTCTATTTCATACATTTTATAATGATATCAAAGCGACTTAGGTGCCCCCGAGACAATCAATTAAATTGATAATTGCGATTGACAATCGGTCTCAATGATGCATTGATTGATCGTGTCGGAAACGATTGATGCGATTGATCAATGGATTGACGACGATTAGAGGATTTTTGATTGAAGCACATTATGGGGTCTGATTGACGCTCGCAATTGATTGTTTAATCGAGCGATTGACAATCGTTCGGTCAGTTGCTTAATAGTCACGATAATGGATACCTCAAAACATCGCGTGTAATAATGCGAATAATGTATCAAAACTGTTATGATCCATTCGAAAATAATTTATGTAAACATCTGGTTCAGTATCTCGCAGAACTTATAGCAAATGTTCATGGTAAAGCGGCTTCTCAGTTTATACCACATTTTCGACAAGCGTCTCCTCCTCTTTTCTTTTGACTTCCCTTTTTTTTGGCTGTAAGGTTAAGGCCAAAAAGCCCAAATCGACATTGGAAACCATACCGTTCACAAACAATAAACGACTCCAGAGATTCACTGAACTGGATTAATAAAACATTGAAGTGTTCATTGGAGCCCCATCAATCGCGATTGTCAATCGTGATTGTAATTTTAATTGTCAATTTAATTGATCGTCTCGGGGGCAAGTTACGGTTAGCAGGTTTAAAAGTATTAGGGTGTTTTTGGGTCAGTTAAAATAACAGGAAATTTGACAGCTGTTGCTGTTATTTTCCACAATTTTTTTGTATAATAACTTGTCTTAAGCAATGGCTTGAGAAGGTATTCATTTCGATGAAAAATGTTTTTTTGATAACGCCGAAAATGTGTTATTTGGGTGTATTTTGACCTATCTTAGCAATATCGTCGTGATGTGTGTGTGCGCGTGTGTGTTTGTATATATCTGTGCGTAACACGATAGCTCCTAAACCGCTGAACCGATCGTCGTGAAATTTTAAGGTAAAATAGTGTTCAATTCTGTGACGAGCTTATTAGATTTTTATCGAAGCGTCGTATCAATATGCGGTTTTCAGAATGTAGTAGAACAGATTCTCAAAAATTTGTGTTATAACCTAAAACTTCGTAGAAGCTTTTGTTTCGGAGATATTAAAAAAAACTGTTTTCAAGGGTGATATAGCATGGAGTTTCCTTGGAGTGTGCTAATGGGCTAGGAAGGTATTAGATCTGTCATGGATCTATTTATTAAAAATTTATGAAAAGCTGTTCTCTACATGGTTAAGTTCCACCATAAAAATTCTCAATCCCCCATTTTATTTCTCCACATCCAGTAACAAATCCTGCCTCAAAATGCATTTAATTTCTTGTATGCCATCATCTGCTCTTTGGTGCAGTAGCTTGTTGTAAGCACAGGATAAGCAACAATATCCATATTTGTAAATAGAGGAAATTTAGCTGCATTTGTAGAAATGTTTTTAGTCTTCCACATAACTAATCACATCTAATTTTTATACCTGTTCAACACTTTGGAGTCCTCCGCTGATAACCGCTTAAAATAATGTATTAAAAGTTTTTCGAAAAGGAATCAAAAAAACACATTTTATTAAAAAAACAAAATTTCTAAGCTGGGTAAACTGGGTTATTCTAACCTTACACTTTACACGGCTCCACAAGCGCGACAGAGCTAAAAGATTTTGACATTGGTCTTTCAATCCGTAAATTTAGAGTTTATTGTTGAGATTTCAGGAAAATACTTATGGTTTTCGTATCTAGAGGACTGCACCCTATAATAGTTACTTTGACGACTCCGTTAAAAATAAAAACGAAATCTGGTATCCACTATACGCAATCTCAAGCTTCATATAAAGGAAAAAGCAAGAAATTAAAAGAAAACAAGCATTCGCCTAAATAATAATGAACCTAAACTGGACTTCCATTGGAAGTCCAATGGACGTTCGTACAATAGACGTCTTCTGGAGCTGGAATAAACTGGACGTCCTATTCTGGATATCCAATGGACCCCCAAGAATGGACCAAAATGGACGTCCATTGGACATCCTGTATGTGCTATCTGGGCGCTTAATGTGGGTGCATTTTTATTTATTTATATCTAACGCTGGCTTCTCACTCACTATATCTGCACCATGGAATGCCAGCGTAAAACCGTAAAAATTTAATAAGTTTAGAAAAATACAATAACATGTATGAATATTAAACCAAATAAACCGACTTTTGCACGCGAAGAACATAAACTTTTTAATTTCTAGTTATTAAAATGTAATGTTTTTATAAAAATTATTTCAGTTTTAATCTTAATATCTTTCGCTGCGAAAAGCTGGCTTAACCTAATTAAAATAGTAATAAGCCGTTAAAAAAATACACTTTTAAAAGACAACTTAGCTTTTTTTTTATATTATATGCCGACCGACAATCTGAGTACTTTCCCATTATTTTTCAAATTCTCACAAAGAAGGAAGCTGTTTTTAGTAGCTTCCAGTGGGGCCGTAGCCAGCTCATTATATTTTTCTCTTTTAATTTTCTTTCCTGTAATTATGCTCTGGCGTTTTTCATAGTTTTAGCCCGATTTAGAAGAATTTTCAAATAGATGTATAAAAGGTGCCACTAAAATGCATACGCCGATTTTACGTAGTAAAATTTAGGTTTGACATTTCAATACTTTTAATAATCAAGTAGCCTTGGTGGCTCGGTGCGTTCGCGCATCGAACACAAGTGAGTTAATAAGGGATCTCGCTTGCTACAGTGGTGGGTTCGATCCCCGTCGGTTGCCGATGTCGGGTGCGGCAGACATTTATAGGATTCCTGGAGAGTGTAAAATGTAATATGGTCGTATACGCCGGTAACCATGCCGGATGAGGTCGGATATCTCGTGAAGGCGGACTTTGTAACACACTTCTTCAGTCGATAGGCCATTCTAAGGGACAAAAAGACCGGATAAAAAAAATACCTGATCTGGGGTTCCAAAATGGCGGCCTTAGTATCGTCGAAAGAGTCACGGATATAAAATGATAAAAAACTCTTATTATTCAAAGATTATATTATTTGCCAAAATCATGACATTGTCGGTTCTTGTTGTTTGTCCAAATTTTCCAAAATGCCCCAACAAACTTCCGAATTTGATAAGGCCTAAATTTTGGCCAAATTAGATGCCAGTTGATTGGTGCATCGAGTAGCCGCTCACTTGATCAAAAATTAGCTCGCTTTAAGAAGATCAGCAACTAATATAATTATTTCCCTTTTCCAACGCCTGTGAAGCAAGAATTGCCTCTAATTATCCTGGTTCACATACACCAAGTCGAAGGCGAATAAGGTGCCCCAGTTTAAGGTGCTCCAGATTAAGATGTCGTGAAGCAGCAAAAAAAGTTCTTTTAAATGCAGAAAAAAAACAAGTCAGCCTAATTTTTGTACTAACTTAGTCTCTCGAAAATGAAGATTTTTGGCAACGTGTGGTGTTCACAAATGAAAAGCTATTTGAATCAGACCATGATCAAAAACAAATTTTAGCTTATCAGCCAACAAGAACGCGCGACCAAGAAAAATATATTTCGAGAAACGAAAAAACGGAAAATATTCTGTAAATGTTTGTGAGTGAAGAGGACACGGGGCTCTTTTTAGAATCCTTGATGGTTTTATATACCAGCAAGACAATTATCCTGTCCACACAGCTCAAATATCGCGTCCGTGGTTTCAAGAGAACAACGAAGAGGTCTTTTACAAGCTTTTATTTAACTTTACCTGTATGTATGTATGTAATCAAATCTTGCAACTCATTTTTGGAGAACTTCCAAACATCCGATTGACTTCAAATTTCGCACAGCGCCTTAGTTCCGATGACAATACAATAATGTGGTTTCATCGGGTACCTATCTCCCCCCTAACGTGGGGGGTGAAGAGGGGGTAAAACTTTAGTTTGTCCGATTTCCACCAAAATTGGTATCTGGTGGTTTTTGAGGATGTGAATTACGAATTTTTGATCAGATTACAAAAATTCAATATGGCGGATTCAAAATAGACGATTTAATGTCAAGTTTTTCTGATTACTTTTAACTGACTTCCACGTATCCGATTGACTTCAAATTTCGCATACCGTTATAGTTCCGATGACAATCCAATAATGTGGTATCACGACTGCCTACCTCACCCCTAACCTGGAGGGCGGAGAGGGGGTAAAATTTTAGTTTGTTGGATTTCCACCAAAATTGGTATCTGGGGGTTTTCAAGGATGAGGATTGCGAATTTTTAATCAGATTACAAAAATTCAATATGGCGGATTCAAAATGGACGATATAATGTCAAGTTTTTCTGATTGCTTTCAACTGACTTCCACGTATCCGATTGACTTCACATTTCGCATACCGTTATAGTTCCGATCACAATCCAATAATGTGGTATCACTGACTGCCTACCTCCCCCCTAACGTGGAGGGCGGAGAGCGGTTAAAATTTTAGTTTGTCTAATTTCCACCAAAATTGGTATCGTTTGATTTTTGAGGATGAGGATTACGATTTTTTGATCAGATTACAAAAATTCAATATGGCGGATTCAAAATAGACGATTTATAACGAGTTTTTCTAATTACTTTTAACTGACTTCCACGTAGGTATCTGATTCTGAAATAGACTTAGACAAATCTAAAAATTTAGAAAAATTTTTTTTTTGAAAACAAGCTTTTATAAAATTGACTAAAAAGCATAAAATAATTTTTTGAGTGTTCTGATGTCATAATAATAAAAGCGATGGGCGTATTTAATATTAGGTAAGCCTTTCCGTGCGTATTTGGTGGATCGTCCACAACCGACTATTCTTTTTCAATGTGACAAAATAAATCGACACACTGCCGGTCGCGGATGATCTGGCTAATATGAAGCAGGCGTAATAATGTCCATCCGTATCAGAAAAATGTAAAGGTAGCTTTAGTAGGGTTGGGTTGGGTTTTTTTTATCTACTCTTACATTTCTCTGCTATAATATAATGAATTTGGATTTTCACTAAACTTTGAGTTAACAAGGCTAAAACAAAAACGGGTAAATTTCCTATGATACGCCCATCGCTTTTATTATTATGATATTGGAACATGTTACGGGCAAGATTTGCCACGTAACAATGAGGTTGCTGTGAAAAGAGCCTATTCACCAAAAAGGGAAAAATAATAGTAATCTTTAATGCTTTCAGTTAAATATTTAAAAGCCTCCCCTTGTATACCTCTTTCATCCCTTTTGCCCTAAAATTAAACTTACTGAAGAGATTAGATTAGTTAGGCTGAAGTCATTAACCAGTATGCGTTTTGTACATCTAATTATAATAAGTTAATAGAAACTACCTGATAACTGGTAAAGCCAAACTGCAGGAAGAACGGAAACAGGGAGAGAGTCCTGCTGGAACTGAAAGACATGTTTTTGGAATACTAAGGTAAAACTAGTTTGCAGAGACTAAGGGTATTCTTTTTCTTTGTGGTTAACTGCAAAAATTAAAGTATATGCTATAATTAATTTATTCATCAATTCATAATAAATTTACTAGCACGTACGCCAAATATTAAAAAGTTTAGAGCCAACATTTATTTAGTTGTTATTTGTATTTAATTAAAGTAATCAATTAGCCAAAATAAAATATTTATTTATTGTTTTTGAGACTCAAAATAAAAACAAAAAAACAAAATATCAAATACTTAAATTTAACACTTAAGCATGTTGTTCGACCCTCAGTACCTATTTGGCATTAGTTCATTGCCTTTCTGATTCCATGATGGTGCTTTGGATTTGTTTTTAATTGCTTTATCTTCTACATGTCATCTTTCAACCATTATCTAACGCTTGTTCCTCTGACTATTTTCTCCTTATCTAAAATAGATAAAAGCAAGTAATTAATATATTTACCTATTTTCTATTTATGTCATTGGACATACCTTCATAAGATCTCTTGCTTCTAAACCGTTTTCTATTCAACCATACATAATCTTCTCTGGTTGTCTAGTTTTTCTATTTGTCTAGTGACACATCAAAATTAAGTTATAATTGCCTTTCTGTAAATATCTCAAACTTCGTTGTGGCTGTATTATCTTCTTCATCCCATCGTTTATAGACGTACAAATTTTCATGTCTGTGGTAGCTTTGGTTAGCCTAAAATAGACCAAAGTAGGTAATTTATCTATTTGTCTATTTTCTACTTACCAATTTGGACCTACCTGATTTCTCTTTACAAAACGCCATATCCGTCATATATTATTTGTATTGCATCGTCAATATTTATATTCAGTAGTCTAGTTCATCTATTTCCTAGCCCATTTGTCTATAATTTTGTCTACTCTTTTTCGCAGTGATCTACGACATTTCCTAGGATTTAGCTATTTTATCTATAAGCATTACGTCAGTCCACGGCTATTTCATAGACTAAAACATAAAGATAGAATAGTTATAGTACCTAGATTTATCTATTTTACTATTGTTTACCTACCTGACTTTCAATGCTCTGTTCCATCTATTGTTTTATTCTTCTTTTATTCCTAGGTTAGTTCCACACAAAACACTTAATTCATTTCTTTGATCAGGAAATATTTAACGTATTATTTAGTAATAATTATTTTGAATAACTTATTGTCGCGAGTTCAAAATCAAAACATTACACTAAAATTCGTACCGTCTTTTGTGCCTGTGAAAACAATCGCGATAAATGCGGCGTTGCCGCTCTGGTCGTCGTGAATTTCCTAGCACCTTTCGGAACTCCTAATTTATTCTTGCACAATCAAGTATACTAATTAAGTGTCTAAATAATTATTTGGACTGAATAGAGTCCTAATTAACTGATTTTAGTCAAGACCCTTTCATTTTTTTATTTTCAAGAGTACTTTTCCTGAAATGGAAACACTTTGTTTAAGACATGGCAATATGGTAATTTTTCTGAAACATGGTACGCAATTTCGAAGGCTCCAAAATTGACCACTTGTACGGCTTTAGTTTCTTTGTCCTTTTCTTACACATGTGTGCTCTAAGAGTGTTAACTTTAGGTGTGAATTTTGATTAGTTCTTGGATTGGAAATAAAGATGGCAACCGGAAACACACTTTCTGGAAGAGTGTTCCGATCCTTATTTCTCATTAGTCTTTATCTTGTTGTCTCTGTTTTTCATTTCTTTAAAAATCTCGAAAATTCGCGAATTTTATGGATTTATGGATCACTTTTGGGGGGGGATGCGAACCTATAAAGGAGAATGGAAACCCTGTAGGAGGGACATTTTTACGAACTTCCATGCTGTGAGAAGCGCAGGAAGCAAATCTCTAAAAGATTTTTTATATATTTTAAACCAAAAGCTAAGTTATTTTTACGTCAGTAAAACGATCCCAGAGGGATATTTAAAACTGGGTTTTGTGTTTAAAAGAAGTTTTCTTTTTGTGATTCGCAGCCCGACCTAAATTGGTAAGTCCATATTTCCTAATTTGCTTCATAAATTTTGATTTTCTATAAGCTAATTACGACTCAGTTTGGCCAATTTTTCTTTAAACAGCTTATTGCTTCTTGTTTTAGAAAAAAAAATATATATAGGATTAAATGGTAGTCACTTTTGATTATTAATTTTCGTTATATGTTAAGGGGCGTTCACGCTAGTCAAAATCTCTATTTTTCTTTATCAATCGTTTGTAGGTAAAATAATAATAATAGTAATGATATTAACTAATTGACAGTTGGGCTGTTCAGATTGTCATAGTTAATGGCCATTTATTTGACAAATTTGAACATTAAATTTGGGGGTCCCTGGTGGTCCAGATAGGAGAGTTGTCTGGAATTTAACGGTGTCAGATGTGGACTGTAATTTTAAGGGAATAAGGTCATAGGCTAAGCTGGTACAAGGGATTCTGAAATGGTCTAGTTTACCTTCTAGGTTAGTGTAGCAATAAACAAATGTATGTAAGGTAAAAATAATGCATTTTCACTTACCATTTTTATACAGGAAGTGGAACTCATGGGAGGACGTGCTGTTCAACCGTATTTTTTGCACCCCACATGAATGTGGTAGGAGAGTCGCTAACACGCGTGTATTATCGTTCGAAGGCGAAACGGTTCTCTATGATGCTGCAGCAGGTATTCGCTACTGCGTTCGTTCTCCCACATGTCGCCCAGTGGCGTCGTTAATCCATAGGCGTAGGAGAAAAGGAATAAGTAGGAAGGAATGAGATTACGAAGGTCCATATTAAAGGAACTAGGAACCTTAGTAATTCAAAATGCATTTTATGTAAAGTAAATTAATTATAGCAAATTGTAATATTTGCCTTTAAAACCGCGGGAGTTTCAAATGCAAATAACCCAGTAATTTTAAGTACTTAATTAGTTAATTAATACTAAATAAACAAAAAATAGAAAATGCTCTAGTGAATCACCAAATAGCCTAATTCGAACCAATCTGGTAAATTATAGTAAAAAGAACATATTTACAAAAAGGAAGGCGGGACGAACCATTTCCCACCCCCCTGAGAATGCCCAGGGGCATTTCAGAGAGTTTAATTTGTAGGCAGGGCGCATAGTTTTACCAAAGGCCGTTTGTAGGTACCTTTAGTAGTCTTTACAATAGCAACCCGTGGAACATTATCAGAACCTTTAATAAGGTCTTCAATGCGGCCTAGGGGCCAATCCAATGGAGTGGAATTTTCATCTTTGATCAGGACCATAGTACCAATATCAATGGAAGCAAGAGGTTGGTGCCATTTGGCTCGCTGTTGCAAAGTGTGCAAATATTCGCGATGCCAGCGAATCCAAAAATCGCGGTGCATTCTTTGCAACAGTTGCCACCTGGACAGCCTGTTTAACGCAATATCGCAGTAGTTTGGATCGGGTATTGTACCTGGAGGCCTCAAATTTAAAAAATTATTAGGAGTCAAGACCGCCAGATCAGTAGGATCGGTGCTTAAGGCACATAAAGGACGTGAGTTCATTATGGCTTCAACTTGGGTTAAAACCGTATTTAATTCCTCATAGGTGAGTATTTGATTTCCAACTACCCTGTGAAGATGAGTCTTTAAAGATTTAATGTTTGATTCCCAAATGCCTCCCATGTGGGGAGCAGCAGGTGGGTTAAAAGACCAAACTATACCTTCCCCCTTCACGCAATCAGAAAAAATTTGTCGCAAGTATTTTTCAGAGGCCACGAAGTTGGTCCCGCAGTCTGAAGAGATCTTTGAGCATAGTCCTCTTCTAGCTATGAAGCGGCGCAGAGCAGCCAGAAAGGCTTCTGATGTCATATCAGAGACTAACTCTAAATGCACGGCTTTAACAGCGCAACAGATAAATAAACAGACATATGCTTTCATGGTTTTTGCACCTCTGGTCCGACCAAGAGTAATCGTGAACGGACCACAAAAATCTATACCTACATTTTCGAACACCTTTGCTTCGGAAACTCTAAATTTCGGTAGGTTACCCATAGGGGGTTGAAGGGAGTTAGGTTTAGTTTTCCAGCAAGTATGGCAAGAACTTAAAACTTTTCTCACTACCTTTTTAGCAGACAATACCCAGAAGTTTTGCATTAGTAAAAAAGTTGTGGTCTGTATACCACAATGAAGATTGCTGCGATGCAAATCTAAAATCAGTAATTCAGTGAATTTTGCACTAGAAGGCAAAAGAATTGGAAATTTTTTATCGTATGATAAATTTGAATGGCATAAACGGCCTCCAACACGAAGCAAATCGTAGCTTTCATTATGCAAAAATGGACATAATTTTTGAAAAGCTTTTGGAAGCTGTTTCTTATCTTTTAGTAATTCAATTTCTTTTTGGAAAGAAAAAGATTGTACGCATTTCGAAATAAAAAGTAAGCTTTTGTAGTAATCCTGATTTGTAAGGTAATCAGTAGCAAAATTGTATGAGGGATTTTTAAACTTTTGTAACCCTCGCAAAAAGTAAGCAACTATTCTCTTAATTTTAAAAAGAGAACTGTATTTTTCAAACAAGTTGTTTACATAATATTCAACTGTTTGTTCGCAAGTAAAAACGTTAAAAATATTTTTTCGCTGTTCTTCCAAAACTGCATTCCCATCGTAAGTAACTGTCATAAAATCCCAAGTATTTGTAGGTTGGTTTAGAAAAGAAGGCCCTTCTAACCAAAAATAAAATCTTTGTAAATCAGAGGGATACATTTCCCTAGTACCGCAGTCAGCAGGATTTTGTTCAGTAGGAACATAATGCCAAAACTCAGGGCTAATTCTTCCTTGTATATAGGCAGTTCTATTCGAAACAAATGTTTTAAATTTGTGAGGAGATCCCTGAATCCAAAATAAGGTCACTGTGCTATCAGTAAAAGCAAGAATTTTATCAAATTTAATTTTTTCCGAGAACGTTTCTAGTAAAAAATCCATTAATTTAGCCAACAAAACAGCTCCTAAAAGCTCTAGTCTTGGTAAAGTTAGTTTACGACGCAACGGTGCGACTCTAGATTTACTACAAACAAAAAAAACTTTAATGTTTCCATCAGAATAAAAAATTCGAATATAAGCGACAGCACAATAGGCCCGTTCTGAACTATCGCAAAATCCTACTAGCTGGATTTGACTAGCATTAGGCAAAATTATTTGACGAGGAATTTTAACAGAATGCAAAAACTTTAATTCATTTTTAAATTTTTCCCATTTAAAAACAATTTCCGGACTGACAGGGTCGTCCCAGTTTAAGTCTTCTGCCCAGCAGTATTGAACAATTAATTTTAAAATTAAAACTATTGGCGCCAAAAAAGACAGAGGGTCGTAAATGCGGGCCAAATTACTTAAAATTGTTCTTTTAGTGCATGTTTGGAGAGAACAGTCGAAAGTATAAAAAAATTCATCAGTATGAGGGTTCCAATTTAAACCGAGAATTTTCAAAGTTGAATTTTCAGCATCTAAATCGAGAGAAAGAGCCTTCATCGAAATGTGTGACTCAGGAAGATCGGATAGTAACTCGGGACAATTGCTCGCCCATTTACGCAATTCGAATCCACCTCGGCTAAGTAGCTCGATTAATTGATTTTTCATCTCAGTGGCCTTAAAAAAGTCATCACTTCCCGAAATCACATCATCGACAAAAACTGCCTCCTCAATGATTTTTGAGGCAAGAGGAAGGTCCTCATGCTCTCTAGCAAGTTGCAGCAAAGTTCTGATAGCCAAAAAGGGGCTACAAGAGACCCCGAATAAAACTCTATTTATTTCGAAGTCTTGAATAGGCTGGTTAGGATCAAACCTCCAAACTATTCTTTGAAAATTAGTTTGACTAGGGTCAACTAAAATCATCCTGTACATTTGACGGATGTCGCAACAAAAGCAAAATTTATGCAAACGATAAAGTAATAAAATTTTTTGTAAGTCCCTTTGTAAAGGGGGCCCAGTATAAACAGCGTTGTTGAGCGAGATTTTGCCAGGGGCGTGCATGCTCGCATCAAAAACCACCCTCAGGGGGGTGCTAGTAGAATCTTTTTTAAACACCGCATGGTGTGCAATATAAAAATGATTTGAAATTTCGGTCGGCAAAGGTGCAGAAACCGGTTGCATATGATTATTATCTAAATAATCTTGTAAAACAGAGCTGTAGGCAGCATAAAAATCAGGGTTTTGTAGCAATTTCTTCTCAAGGGAGAAAAAACGACGTACGGCAATGGATCGAGTGTCGCCAAAATCTGGAGCAGTAACTTTAAATGGTAAAGATACAATATATCTCCCCTCCTCATTTTTTGAGGTAGTTTTCAAAAAATAATTTTCGCAAAACTCATCTTCGGGGTCAATGGCCTTGACATTAGGTATGTCATCTATTTGCCAAAATCGTTGTAGATTTTTATCTAAATTGACAAAAGAATCGTTCATTGACGTAGTAAAAAATGTTTTAATTTGATTTGTAGTTGAAGGTGAAAGTGAAAGATTGCCCATTATTCCCCACCCAAAAATAGTATTAATGCAGACGGGGTTGTTGGGTCCCGTAGACAAACGACCATCTAGCAAAATGTAAGGGTACACATCGCCGCCCAACAATAAATCAATTTTATCGCTTTTATTAAAGCCTGGGTCAGCTAGTGCTAAGTTGGCGAGAAAAGGAAAACTTTTAATCGAAAATGAGGAATGAGGTAAATCACTACAAATTTTATCGAGTATTATCGCATCAAAATTAAAAACAAAATTATTATCACGCAAAGAGGATATATTGCAATTAATTCCAGATTTTGCCGAAGTTGTCATTCGATCTAAGCTTTGTAGAGTCATGGCGATATTAAATTTAGGAAGGCCCAAACTATCAGCACATGACTTAGATATAAATGAAGATTGAGCACCAGAGTCACAGATGGCGCGCACTGTGTGCCAATTTTGAAAAACATCCTGTATTTGTATTAAAGCGGTACAGAGAAGTACTTCGCGATCATTTAAAGACATACCAGTAACAATGGTGTTAGTGGTTCTATTAAATTCGGTAGCCACGGGGCTCCTCGGGGGTTGCACTGCAGAAGTAGAGGGGCTACTCGCAGAACTAGGTGTAGAATTAATAGGAAAAAAATGTAAGAGACTGTGATGAAATTGGCCACAATGTAAACATCTTTTTTCTGATTTGCATTGCTGGGGTAAATTATGCTTTGAGGCCAAACAGTTGACACACGCTTTATGTTGTTTAACAATCTCAAAACGTTGCTGGGGAGTTTTCGCCAAAAAATTAGGACATCTGTATATTATATGATCGCCACTTTTACAGAGAAAACAAAAATTTTGAGGGTTTGGAGTATTATTTAAGCCACTTTGGCCATTTGGAGACTGGGAGGCATTTTTGGAGGCTCTCTGAGTATTAGCAAACAAAGCAGATCGATTTTGAAACTTTGCTTGATTTTTCTGACTTGAAATTGACAAATCTTTATTTTTTAAGTAATCTTGAGTTTGTTGTATTTGTTCCAACGCAATGCAATGGCTAGAAACAAAAGCACGAATTTTATCATAAGAGGGGATCTCATTGGAGCAATAATTTTGCTCAAATGCCTTGCGCGTGGTTGGGTCCAACCTATCCAAGAGCATTTGTGCCATAATATAATCCCAAAACTCCGTTTTAAAACCCATGACTTTTAAAGCACTTAAGTTTTTCGAAAAACAATCAAGCAAATTCCTCAAATTCGTAGCATTCTCTTTAGTAAGAGGAGAGAAGCCTTCAATTGCCTTCCAGTGAAGGTAAGCTTGTAATCGTTTATTTGTATACCTATCCACCAAGGTGTGGTAGGCATTTAAATAATTTTCAGCAAGGATAGGAATGTCAGAAATGACATCCAGGGCAGGGCCCTTTAAATTAGAAAAAAGCAAATTGAATTTTTCAAAGTTTCCCAGCGACCTATTATTGTGCACGGTAGCATTAAAGGCTTGCAAAAAGGTTGGAAACTCCTTAAATTCCCCTTGAAAAAGAGGTATTTTTATCCTAGGCAGTAAACTATGCTGGTCTGTGGAGGCACAGGGACTGCCCATGGGATTTATCGTACTGCTCAAAAGCCCTCCATCTTCAAAGGGTAGTTCGAAAAGTTCGTAAAATATAGTGGAAATCTCGTCACAGCGTTTGCAAAAGTCCATAGCCACTTTGTTTTCTACTACTAAGCGATCCTCATCAGAGGCTACCAACGTCAACAAAGTATTATGGTGCTTTTCAAAATCTTTTTTGATTTTTGACAATGTCCGAAATTTGACTTTAAAGCCGCTGTGATAGGCAGGGTCATTTTTTGCGAGGGTCGCGGATTCAATGATCAAATTTAGCTGTGAAATCGCACTATAGCGCAAGGCTTTAGCCTTTAAAATTTTATCCGAACTAGACATGATTTTAAAAAAAATCCAAAAAATAATTGACAAAAATTAGGTAAACTGAAAAAAAAATCAAAATTTGGACACCCTGTATAAATATTAATGTCCTACGTTTAATTACAATAATCAAACTATAAGCGCACAAAAGTAAAGAAAATACCCGATGCAAACTAATGATAACAAAAAAACTTGTGTATAAGTTTTTTTATCTTCGCCTCGCGAATTCAAATAAGTAGGTACCTACTATGTATTAAATTTAAAAATAAATACCTACAATATATTCATAGCAATTTTTACGCAAAAACGAATATAGTAAAGCATCCGCAATCGGATATAGTCATAGCAATTTGCAATAAGCAAAAATGAATATGGCAATTTGGAGATTTTTTTCGAGCAAATTGGATATAATTATAGCAATCCACAAATGTGAAGGCACAACGGCTAAAATAATAGCACTTTGCAGACACTATTTTAAACTATTTCCAGTGACAAACAAAAAAACACCCAAATTCTATACGGTTTTTTTTTTTACAAAAAAGAAACGAAAAAACTTGATTTATTCGAAACAAAAAAAAGCATAGTAGTTTACAGATTTTATCTGTGTTTGGTTTTTCGCATGAAAAGGCTAAATTTATTGTTAAAAATATTTAATTTTTACACAAAAAAAATCGCAAAATGTATTTTAGAAACCTAGGGGTTTTCTAAAGTAGGCATGTAAGAAAAACAAGGGTTTTTCTTGCATTTGTTTTTACACAAAAAAAAATCGCAAAATGTATTTTAGAAACCTAGGGGTTTTCTAAAGTAGGCATGTAAGAAAAACAAGGGTTTTTCTTGCATTTGTTTTTACACAAAAAAAAAATCGCAAAATGTATTTTAGAAACCTAGGGGTTTTCTAAAGTAGGCATGTAAGAAAAACAAGGGTTTTTCTTGCATTTGAAACCAGTAAAAAAGGCATTTAGGAAAAACAAGGGTTTTTCTTGCATTTGAAACCAGTAAAAAAAACTAACCTAAAAAGGCAAAAAAACGATTCCAGAAATCCGGCTCGAAGGACCAAAAATGGGGGTCCCTGGTGGTCCAGATAGGAGAGTTGTCTGGAATTTAACGGTGTCAGATGTGGACTGTAATTTTAAGGGAATAAGGTCATAGGCTAAGCTGGTACAAGGGATTCTGAAATGGTCTAGTTTACCTTCTAGGTTAGTGTAGCAATAAACAAATGTATGTAAGGTAAAAATAATGCATTTTCACTTACCATTTTTATACAGGAAGTGGAACTCATGGGAGGACGTGCTGTTCAACCGTATTTTTTGCACCCCACATGAATGTGGTAGGAGAGTCGCTAACACGCGTGTATTATCGTTCGAAGGCGAAACGGTTCTCTATGATGCTGCAGCAGGTATTCGCTACTGCGTTCGTTCTCCCACATGTCGCCCAGTGGCGTCGTTAATCCATAGGCGTAGGAGAAAAGGAATAAGTAGGAAGGAATGAGATTACGAAGGTCCATATTAAAGGAACTAGGAACCTTAGTAATTCAAAATGCATTTTATGTAAAGTAAATTAATTATAGCAAATTGTAATATTTGCCTTTAAAACCGCGGGAGTTTCAAATGCAAATAACCCAGTAATTTTAAGTACTTAATTAGTTAATTAATACTAAATAAACAAAAAATAGAAAATGCTCTAGTGAATCACCAAATAGCCTAATTCGAACCAATCTGGTAAATTATAGTAAAAAGAACATATTTACAAAAAGGAAGGCGGGACGAACCAAAATTACTAAAGCATAACTATAGTAAATTTTCATTAATTTTAGTAATTTATCAGTTGAATTATTTAATTTTTGTTTTTTTATTATTAATTAGAAGTAATCAATTACCCAATCATTTAGTCCTCTGCCTAGTTGCCTTAAGGTGTGTTCCAAAAACCTGTTTTTCTTTTAGCTCTCCAAAAGAATTCTGGAGGGAATCTTCACGTATCAGAATTATAAACAGAATTAAGAATTCTGACGAATTAGAATTAATCCCAAGTTAAGAATTGTGACGAATTAGTACTATGCTCAGAAGTATGAATTTCGACGAATAAGGATTCTAATCAGAGTTAGAGACTTGACCAATAGTTGGAAAATTTGGATGTACAGATAAAAAAAAGTTTGACTGGACTGTGGTTATTAATTTTTCAAGTAAGATCCATTTTAATTAAGGCTTATTCGACTCTAGGTTTAGGTTTAGTTAGTAAATATGCGCATATTAGGAATATAAAGAATATTTTTAAAAGTGGTTTAAAAGCCAAATAGGCGCATATTAGGGATAAATAGAATATTTTTAAAAGAGGTTTAAAATCAGTGAAAATATAAAACTGTAGAAGAATATTGTCACGGAAAATTCTTCCTGTGAAATAAAATTTATTGAAGTTAAAACCTTTTTTTTTTTATTTCATTATTTGGCAAGATGAACCCCATATAGATCTAGTTTATTATAAAATATAACAAATTCTCAAAAAATTATTTTATGTTTTTTAGTCCATTTTATAAAAGCTTGTTTTAAAAAAGAAAAAATTCTAAATTTATTCAAGGTCAACCAAAACTCCCGATGCCAATCCAACAAAAAAAGTATGGAGACTTACTTCAAGAACAATAACAAAAATGAATATTACTCCTAAAAACTCGAACCACGTTATGGAACTTATTATACAAGGATATAAAGACTTTATTCAGGCAACCCAAATTTGTTTCAAAATTTAGCAAATTCAAAGACTAGCAAGTATGTTCAAGGCTGATGGTGCAATGACACGTTAATAAATATTGTTTTTGTGTTTCTATATACCGGCGTCTGATTTGACCAATTTTTTTTAGTAATAAAAAAAAAGAAATTATTTTTTACCTTCCTAACAATATCGTCGTGATGTCTGTCTGTGTGTGTGAATATTATTTCTGTCCGTAACACGATAGCTCCCAAACCGATTTTTATAAAATTTTCATGTAAAATAGTGTTTGTTGACATATTTTAAGGAAATAGAGACGCGACAAACTTATCATCGTAATCAAAGTCAAATTTATTTAAGTCAAAATCAAAGAAGTCATACGTATAGGGTCTCTAGCATAGATAAGGGTAATAGTAAAATTAACAAATCATTAAAAAAATATATATAACTAGTGCTTGCACCAAAAACTTAATTTTTTAGGAGGTTAAGGGTCCATCTCACCGACTTATTTTTCGGTTCCAGAGCTTGGGTGTTTCTCAATATAATCATAATATCGTAATAAGGAACAGTTTAGGCTAAGTAACGAAAAAGAAAGTCGGTGCGATTGGCTATTAGTCCAGTGTATTAAGTGGAGATAGACGCGTTTTCTATGCGCCCACAAAGATTGGAAGGTTAAGCAAATTATATATATTTATAAATTTCAAATGAATTTATGTTTGATGTTCTGACTAGTAGGGCTAGTCATTATTTTTTTCAAATCGTCGAAAATAAAAACTATGCGGAGTATAATCGGACTGACCTAGCAAGAAATTAACACTAGGCTCTCACAATTTCTTTTTTAAACCCCTGTTTACAAACTCGCCAGTTGCTGATGCAGCTTGTTGTAACCAATGATTTTTTTGTTTTTTTTTTGTACTCGAATGAACAAAAAATAGATACTTAATGCTATGTAAATCTGCATATCCATTTGCTCACATAATATCAAAAGAACAAAATAGAAAAGCATAGTAAAGTCTGTTTTGCAAAAATTAACTTCTGATAAGTAATAACACTTTGAAAATTGTTCCGAACTAAAGCCCGGTGCCCACCTAGGACTTTCTCGTGTGTGCCCGCGCACGCGTCACATGACTGTCGTAACATTTTATATTGAGATCATGTGACGCGTGAGGTATAAGTAATCGCATGCATAGGAGGTGACGCAACATTCAATTTTGCCATCATATTGCTTGTCTGTAAATATCACCCATCTTGGAAATATATTTAGGTGTCTGCCAGATCTCTTGCCATTTGTTTGTCTTACCTGACCGCTGGTCTGTTGCCGTACAATAATATAATGCTATTTATTAGGACTAATTTAATAAATTTATAACTTTGTTTTATACAATTTTTTTTTAATAAACCATTAATATATCGTCACCCTAATTCTGAAACGTCGTAACCCAACTCAACAAAATTTTACAGGAATAAGAAAAGTTAGAAGCAAATTACCTAGGATAAGCATTATGCGACTTATTAGAAATCGCGGGAATGAACGTTTTATATTTTTTTTGGTTGTAAGGATTTAGCAGCGTATAGCCATGCATAATTACTAACCTATGACGCAAAAATATGAATTTTAATTTTTTTGTGGGTTACGACGTATCAGAATTAGGGTGACGATATGTATAACATTAATTTTCTTGCAAGGAGAATTAAAATGTTTTCATTAGCTCGGAAATAAGCCGATAGATGTGCTTAAAATATAACAAGTGCATTTTTCTTTAACGATTATACAGAGTGCTCTTCAATCAGGTATATCGACGCAAATGCAAAAAGGCTGTTATAATATTTAAAACATTGTGGTTTGAAATTTGTAGACAATGATTCAGTGGAAATAAAATTCTTCTTAGGGCCCAGCCCTCCCCCTCGCAAGCCGATGATTTTTTTAGACATTTTCTACATATTTTATAAATAAAAAGATAAAATAGCATAAAATACGCCATTATGAGGACTCGGCCCCTCCCCAAGACATATTCCTGGGTGCGCCACTGTTTTTAGTTTAAAGTAACGGAACATAAAAAATACTAAATTAGAAGATATAGAAAAATTTGGTTTAGCGTATCATGCTTGGTCAAATGATCACAGTATTTAATAGTCTGAAGCTTAAGTTTTGCATAAGACGTTATATTGTCAATAACACGGTCATACGAAACATATCGAAATCACTCCCTATCGAAAACAAGCGCTATGAAAAAAGGGTCACACTTAACCGCGCCCCTGATAGTATAAGTAGTAGACTGGATTGTTTAGTTTACACTTAAAAACGGTTAGAGAAACTTACTAACTGAAACGTCCTGTTTAAAATATATGAAGACCTTGCAAGTCCGAAATTTTATTTCTAGTTGAACATTATGTATGTAAATTTTTCGTGGGCATATAGCACTAGAAAAAATAAACCGATTTTGGTAAAACTTTCTGTTAAAATCCCAAAAATTTAGGTATGTTAATTCCAAATTAAAATACTAAAAGTTAACTTCAAATTAGACAGCACTAGTCAAGTACTTAATGAAATATATTAGGGGATTTTCCAAAGAAATATATTTACTTGTTGAGTAAGAAGTGTTTGGTTTGACTAAGTTGTTAAACCCGCCGTAACTAGTTGGTTAGATCTAGAATCTAGCCATCTGTGATGCGACCATGACTAAAAACTTTTCCTTGGGTTCTTGTCAGCCCTTTAGCAGTGGCTCGGAAACTCCTAACGAAACGCCCAATATGTTTTTTATCATTCTGTCGCGGTGAGCGCACGTTCCTTCGACCGTTGTGTTTTGACGATTTTATCCAACCAGAGTAATTAAATGGGAGCTGTTTTCTTCGATACGCTTAGCTCAGCAGGACGGCGTTATAAATTGACAATAACAATGACAAAACAATGATTTGTCTAAGCAGTTTCTAGAAATCCAATTCCAATTAAGCTATGTTTTAGCGTAGATTAGCAATTACTGGTGTATTTACCACGGATGATAAAATATTGAAGGATTGGATTTGACGAAAGTAAAAGCGGCAAATGAAAAATTGCCGCCGTTTCGGCTTTTTAACCATTGACATTTTGTTCTCTGATTTAGAACCGCTGTTTTGTTTATTTTTTTTTGCCAGCTTTTTCAATTAAATTTGAAAATAAATCTGTTACAACATAACTGTTATAACCTGTTGGGGGTCTTAAAACATTACTTTTTCCATAAAAGTAAGAAAATTTCTAAAATTTCTTTATTTTTGAACAAAAACACTACAACAGTTACAACAACTGACAGTCTCCGTCATTTTAACAGGCCGTGATAAAATCAAACTTTAAGTAGCTTGGTTAGGCTGCCTACCAGTGCCCAACTATTTTTACCACGTTTTCAATCGTAATGTGTTTGGTACATGGTATACCCACTGTTTATATTTTGGTTAGTTGTGAAACCCCCCCCCATCTCTAGATGTTGCGGTACAAACCGAAATAGCAGAAATTGTGACGTAATCCACATCCACTTTAGCTTGGGTTAAACTTTTGGTTATAGCGTTTGTGGTTATAGTTTATAGTTTTCTTTTGTTATTTTTCTGTGAAGTTGTGATTTACAATTACCTAAAATAAATTATAAGAGGCTTTCTAAGAAAAAAATACCATAAAAACTTTTATTATTTTTGAATACTATGAAAAATCGTCAAATTGTTATAGTCAATCCATTGCAGTGATCAGTGTGATTGGTTATAATTCTTGGGCTGTAGAGGAATGACGCCATATTTAGCTATCAAAATTGTCAATAAAAACAATATTCGCGGGATTCGCTCTGACTGAAAAAATTGGTCAAAATGCGACGGTTGGCCCGCTTAAGGTCACTATATAACGAAGTAAGGAACTTCGTTATATAGTGAACATAGGTCCGCTTACCGAGATGGAAGGTTCAAAAAAGACTTTAGTCCATCCAAAGATGCACAATGCTACATATCTAAATACTTAGTATGCGACCGTTTCTGAAATCCTAAATGAGCGATCTTAGTTTATAAACTATAAGATGGTATGTGCTTTAACCATTATTTTCAATAATAGTGCAAAGAGTTTTACCTTAAAACAAGTTGTTTCAGTATACTCCATTTTGTAACAAAGCAATTTGTCTTCATTTAATAAATATATTGCTTCCAGAGAAACGGTACCCTAGATTTTTCAGTTCCAATTTATAATAGAACAATTTCTGTTTCACATTAAAATAAAGAGGCAAGACATTTTTTTTCTATATCAAGAAAATTTTCTCTTACTGAATAGGAAAGTACAAATTATTTTACTTCAACGCAATATTCTTTGATCTAAGACAATTACTTTTACCGTGTAGGTGCAAGATTTACCCTGTATAAAAATCGTTGATAAATAATTTGTTTTTGGAATTTTGTGGCTCCCTCCTTAAATGTTCAACAATCTAAAAAATCTACAAGAGTTTAAAAAATTACCTATTTGGATTATGCTTATGTTTTTATTTAACTACGGGGCGAATGTATACCCATATGTGCTGTTATTTTTCATTTAGCTTGAGCAGTAGAGAATGTTAATTATTTACATCTCGGTTGGTAGCGTTTTCCGTATTTTATGTTGTTTTTTACGTAACTTTCTGCTTCAAAAGGGAAGTGCCTTAATAAATTGCTGAGGTTCCGATTTCTCCTTTGTTAGGTTCTTAATGCCTTTAATAAATAAATGAATCCATGATGAATCTGATACCTTCCTAGCTAGCCTATTAGCACACTTCAAGTGAAGCCATGATATATCAGCCTTGAAAACAGTTTTTTGTAAATATCTCTAAAGCTCCGACGAAGTTTTGGTTAAAACGTTATAACACAAATTATTGAGAAAAATTTATTCTGCTATATTCCAAAAACTGCATATTAAATTTTTAATTGTCAAAAAACTGTCATTAGCATTAATAGATTTTAACCAAAATCTAATCAGCTCGTTAAAGTGTTAAATACTATTTTACCTGAAAATTTTATCATAATCGGTTGAGCGGTTTAGGAGCTATCGTGTGACGGACAGACACACGCACAGACAAACATCACGACGATATTGCTAGTATAAGTCAAAGTACACATAAATAATACAATTTCTGCGTTATCTTAAAAAAATACTCTGCCAATCTATGGGCACCTAAGCTCACACTAGGTACTATAGTTATAGTGTGAGCTATAATCAAAAACTGAAATATATTTTATTCAACTCCAGACTCAATTACCTTTCGTTTGATACCACACAAGCCATGTTTTGACTTAAACTCAAATTTTTTTAATCTACCCCCACCCTTTTTTCAAAACTAAACTAAAATTCATTTTTTTTAACTCCAGACTTAATTACCTTTCGTTTGATATCACACACGCCATATTTTCACATAAACTCTAATTTTTGGAATCTACCCCCACCCTTTTATTTGGCTTGCGTTCGGTGGATTTTGTTCATTTTTAAATGGGACCATTACGGCCCAAGACCCAACTTAGGTACCAAATTTCATTAAAATCGGACAAGCGGTTTTTGAGTTATGCGGGTTGGTCGTTACAGACAGACATACAGACATACAGACATACAGACATACAGACATACAGACATACAGACATACAGACATACAGACATACAGACATACAGACATACAGACAGACAGACAGACAGACAGACATACAGACAGACAGACAGACAGACAGCAAAACAAAAAAGTTTCAAAATCATCTGAAACGCAAAGATATATAAAAATTTTTGAAATCGGAGCAACTTTTTTTTTCTCGAAAAAATTAGGATCACCATAGCTCACACTACTTATAGTAGTAGTGTGAGCTAATAATACTTTCTCTAGACATTGCTGCGCGGGCTAGAAATGTAAAAAATAAGTAAAGATCTCAGCGAAAATTGAGCGTCAGTACATACTCATCCCGAATGTCTGCAGAGTCGGTAACACATCGGCATCGGCAACAGCAGATAACATATTATAGTCAAGCATCAAATAGAATCGAACTTTGCCAATTTATGGGCACCTAAGCTCACACGATTCTATCCCTACCCTTTTTTTGACTTATGTTTGGTGGATTTTATTCATTTTGAAACGACACCATCTAGAGCTAAAGCCCAACCCAGGTACCAAATTTTATTAAAATCGGGTAAGTAGTTCTCGAGTTATGCGCGTTGGTCGTTACAGACAAACAGACATATAGACATAAAGTTTCAAATTCATCTGAAACGCAAATATATATAAACATTTTTGAAATCGGGCAAATTTTCTTTTTCTAATTTTTGACACGATCACCATAGCTCACACAACTGTAGGTATAGTATACGTGTGAGTTAATGAACGTACATATACATGCTTTCTTATTAAGGTTCGTAGTCGGATTTTTCTCAAAAACTACTACAGAGAGAACAATAACAGGCTTTGCGAATTTACCTAAAATATTTTTGGTTTTGTAACTCCGGGATGCATTTTTTCTGTCTTATATAAGTGATCGCAAATCGAGCGCGGGTTCTAACCAGTGGCGAATCCAGGGGGTGGGGCAGAGGGGCCCGAGCCCCTCCCCCGCCTTGACATAAAGCCGCAAATTTTAACCAAATATTAAATTTTTAAAAAAAATTCGCCAAAATATAATTTTTTTTCAAATTTGACGCAAAATTTAACTGATTTTAATTAAAATTTTGCCTGCGGCACTTTTTGTTTGCACGTAGTGGCAAACTTTAAAACTAATTCTTATTAAATCCCGCAAAAAAATATTGTTTTGTGTTTTTTTTCTCCTTGGCCCCTTCCCCACGGATATCCTGGATCAGCCACTGGTTCAAACCTCCAACTGCGATAGCAAACCACTAGCGCTAAACAACGCACATTATCGAAAATTTACGTTGACTTTGATTAGGTCATTTTGATTTGGTTATGTCCGTTTGGTTTGGTTTTGTCCTTTTGATTTGGTTATTATTTTCTTTAATATTTATATTTTAAAATAAACAAAAGTTCGGTTGACGATAACTTGTGCTGCTTTGCAGTTCTCTTTTTTTTGCTGGATAGAAAATTGCTTCTCGTGTAGGGGGCAGTAATCACATCTTGCGAACTGAAAAATTGCATTTTCTAGGAAACTATGACAAATAAACACAAAATATATACATAAAAATTCTGCATAACCTGGGCTTCTGGTATGTATCTGTATGTCAATTTCTCACAGGAAGGCAATAAAAATAACACTTTCTACTTTTAAAAAAATTCTTTCACGACGTAACTTAATCGAATCTAATTTTTTATTCAACGTATTAAAATAGGAATAAAAATGCAAACTTCTTGAATTTTTGTTCTTTATGATTTTTTCAAAGAGGAAATTATTAAAAAGTTCCAAACTAAAAAACTTAAATTTTCAAAAAAATTTAGGGACAAACCCAATAATATTTTACTTAAAGTTGTTAAGTAGTAGTATTTATTTAATAACAGTAACCATTTATTGTCTTTTTATTTTTGTCTACTAGAACTTCTTAGGTTAGATGACAGGACGAAAAGAATCTACCAGATTTTGGTAAGTTTCGTGTTTTATTTACCCTTTTTTAAACCCTGGAATAGAAAAAATAGACATTTAGTGGGTATAATGCAAAACGTATTTTTTTTTAAATACAAATTTTAGCGGTAAATTTAGTTCTTAAAATATAGTTTTCCATAAGGAACTGACAGGTAAACAGACCATAATTTAAATACCGCATATTTTGATTAATAATTAAATTTTATATCGGAATCAACGTATTTTACAAGTAGTGTATTTTAGTGGTTTTTATTTTGGAGAAAAAACATTATAATAATAATTAGGAAACAAAAACAAGAACTTTTCAGACAACCTGATTAAACAAAATTTTATATAACCTGAAAAAAAAATAATTGTTAGTTTTTAGTATAGAAAAGTTAGGGCAAACCAACTGACTATTTTTTAGTTTATTTTTGCTTTTTCTCTTGCATAAAATTACCTTTTATCATACACACAAAAGGCTGACAAAAAAGATGGCTTTATAAGTTGCTGGGAGATAATTAGATGTGTCAAAGACATAGACCTAAAATTAGAAAAATCTAGACTTTTGTCTTTTTCTATTTAATGAAAATGTAGTATAAAAAAATTAATTTTTTCAAGCCTATAAAAAAATTATAGATTTTAGTGCTGAAAAAATTGGCTCCGGAACGAAATAGCAATGTTCAAAATATCGATGTATGAAATGGCGAGTAATGAAATAGCGACTATCAAAATAGCGATGTAATGAAAGAGCGACTATCAAAATAGCGTTTGTAACAAAACAGCGATGTATTAAAATAGCGACAACCAAAATAGCGACAATCAAAATAGCGATATATCAAAATGGCGATGTATCAAAATAGCGATATATCAAAATAACGATATATATCAAAATAGCGATGTATCAAAATAGGGATGTTAAAAATATAAAATAGCGAATAACTTCTTCCCGGGATCCTAGAGGGTGTGAATCCGAACCGCACCGACCCAAACCAAACCGAACCGAACTGAACCAAAACGAACCAGCATATTAAAAAAAAAGTTGACTTCTTTCCGGGACTCTAGAGGTTGTGAATCCGAACCAAACCGAACCTAACTGAACCGATTTCGATTCGGTTCGGTTTGCTTCGGGTCAGTTCGGATTTACACCTTCTAAGATCCCGGGAAAAAGGTCAGGAAAGTTTTAGTTGCCTTTCGAATGATATATCACGTGACGTAATTTTTACAAAAACCAAATTCAAAATATTAAAGAAGTATATTTTAATTATTTTTTAAATTTGAACTCGTTTGTTGCAAAAATTGAATTATGTCGCACTTTCGAAAATCGAAGAGAATTTTAAAGACCTTTTTAAACAAACTAGCATTGACTACCCTGCTTGGGTGTAAGTAGTTCTCAAGATATCTAAATTTATTTTAGTGATTTTTTAAAATTTATTTAACAAAACCTACGAACTAAAAATTTTTGAAATTTAATCTTAGTATATACTTCTTTCTAAATTCTAAAACTAAAAGTCTAGATTTTCATTGAAGTTTTAACAAATGTTTTCCCTTGGATGCAATTGGTTTTAATATTTATATAAATTGTTTATGAATTTTAATGAACCTTGTAACATCTTTTTTTGTTGTTTACACAAAACTTAAAAGTAAATAAATTTTGGTTTATTAATGCCCCCCTTATTTACACCATCAAACTTCAATATGAGATGTCCAACAAACGAAGTAAGTCAGTATCAGCTGTCCGCTATATTTTACATGTTAATTATTCAAAGAAGCTATGATGATTCAACCGATTTTCCATTGTTTTGGAAGGAGGATTCTAATATATCTTGCGCTTTTTACACTATTTAAATATTGATACGTATTTAATACGGTAAATGCAACTATACAGAGTTTTACGTTATTTATGTATTATGTAGTTTTGAAAATTTTTATATAATTTTTTTTTATTGATCATGGATTAATGCCATAGTTTTTCGAAATATAAAGTATACTTCTCAGGGGTCCTACTACAATTTGACACTATTTTTAACAGAAATTCCATGATTGCACGGACTCGATTGCCAACAAATTACAGACATACTGTTATAAACATTTTATTTGGTTTTTCTTTATTTCTAAACGAATTTGAATTATTGTGATATTAAACTTCCTGAGAAATGCCTACTATGCCAGCACGTTCTATCTATTATTTCTAATTATAGCCTTCTTCGATCCATCTTTGGACGTAGGCCTCTCTCAATATCTTCCACTCTTCTCTGTCTGTCGCCGTCATCATCTATCACGTCCCCGCATGTTTTTTCAAATCGTCCGCCCATCTTATTTGGGGTTCTCCTCTACTTCTTTTATCTTTCTGTCTGATATTATACTATTTTAATTTTGCTACCTCTCCTCTGACATCCTTTACTTCTGTTTTATTTCTTATCCATTTATTCTTTTATCTGTTAGCCTTATATGTAACGTTTATCTTTCCATTGATCTTTGGGCTTTTGTTACCTTATCCATGTATGATTTTGCTGTTGCACATTATCGTGAAGCAAATATTTGCGGTTATTTGACCTGTCGGTATTAAAATACACTTAAACCGATCGAGATCAAGTCTATAGATTTAGTACTGAGATCCTGGTCTAAGTGCTAAGTTTTAAGATCTTATTAAATACTTGTCTTAGATTCCTTATCCCCTTCGCTGGTAGAATAAACGTATTAAAAAAAATTAAATTGGAGATTCTGTCAAACCTCATTTTTTTGGTTTGAAAATTCCAGCCGTCTAGGGACTTGTTTGACTTCGGCTTAGGTTAGCATTGAAAAATACATAGTGTGTTTTACGGATCTCGAAATTTTTTTCTTGTAGGTTTGTTATAATGAACCGCACCGCGGTGTATACACTACCCCTAATTCTATCTATACCTCGTTTTTATCCCTTCGAATCAAGAGAAAATTACTAAAACTTTCCGCCTTTTATTTAGAATAATTACTTATCTTTCTTAAAATACAAAGTTTGTGTTCAGAAGTGGTTTTTTTAGTTTATTTTCGAGGACGGCAACGGGCCACCAGGGTCTCCTGGCAATCGCGCCCTTAAATTAAGATAAATGTGCTTCTTTTAAAAAAAGAGCGAAAATAACATTTTTCATTTGATGTGCAAAAGGTGCCGTAGAAAGCCAAGAGAAATAAATAAAAGTATAAGTGAATTCATTTTTTATACCAGTGGCACTGCGGTTGAAAGAAACAAAAAAAATATGAGCAATCTTTAACCTAAGCGAAAAAATTGCATTTTGTGATAAATGGCTACTTTCTTACTTTGGCTTAAGTGCTAAGTTCCACTTAGTTTAAGATAAGCACTTGCTGGTTCTGTCAAAGTTTTCCTTAAGTATCAAGTCTTAGGCCTTAGCGTAAGTGCTAATATTTGAGGACCTAATTTAAACTTCTAACCTCACAGATTGTTTTTTTACGAATACGATCTCTTATGATACTAATTGCAATTTTTTAGTATCTTGTTTGTATAAAACAAAAAATTTGTTTTTGTTGTATGTTCAAATATAGATACTGAATGAAAACCCCGATGGTAAAATGGATATTAAAATTGTGTACACCTCTTGCTAAACGGTTCCATATTCTAGGTCCTTCGAAGTCCTTTTTAAGCCTGAACAAGTAGAGTAGTTAGGAACTGCCAAGAACACCTTCTGCAGGATTGGTTCACCCCTTGGACTACATATTGTCAAGTAGGTAAAATAATTAATTAGATTTTTATTAAAATAAACTGTTTTAAAATTATTTAATATTCACTTTCATATTATAAGTCATTGAACAGCAGCAATTATGCCGTTGTTGTATTGGGAGGTACTGACTTATTAGCGGAATCAGTAGAGATGTGAAAGTAAAACAGTACAGAGACCAAAGATGTGTCCTGACCTGTGCTTGGTTTTAATACGAGTCATACTGTATGTACATTATATTTATATTGCATAGCATGTTAAAAAAGAAAGGGAATTTTAATATTTATCGTTAATACATGTCTTAAACCATTGCTATTGTTTTCATTCCAAATCTCTTTAATTTTACATTTAACAAAAATATATATATTGGTAAGGTTGTTTGGAGACTGACGATCCTCGTCTTCTCCAATAACCCTACCAATAGTGGTCGCACCTCAAAACCACAAAAACGGGGTGTGACATAACGGTGGAGGTGCCGGGTAAGAGGCAAATTTTTTTGTAGAAAATCCATTGGATGTCCATAGCCCGATTATCGGCATCCATTGTCCGACTAAGGACGTCCATAAACTGACGCCCAATGGACGACAAATTGACATTCAAACGTGTGCAATATGTATCGTCCATTGGACGTCCATAGCCAGACTATGGACGTTCAGTTGACGTGGAATGTCCAAACCTGAACAATGGACGTTTTTTGCTGTATAGGTAGGGTGGTCTTAACACCCCAAGCTCAAAATTAGCTCGCTCCCACAGACGAAAGGAGCATAATTTATCAAGGGCAAACTGGCTAAATCCAAAAATATTTCAGAAATCTGCGCTTGTCTGTTTTTGATTGACGTTTTAAATGTGATTTTTGCAGCGTTGCCAGAGATTTTGCATATTAAGTTAAGAATAAAATAAGTGGAACATTAGAAAGTCAATTAATAACTCAGGTCGAGCTACTACTTACGTTAAAACTTAAGATAAGCCGAAGTGAGAAAGTGGCCCAAATGCAACAAACTTTGCACAATTATTTTTTAGACCTTTTACCACAGATTACTAACCACTCTGAAAAATAACCCGGTAAAATCAGGTCGTTAAAAGTCCATTTTGCTATTAAAAAATACCGATAAAAAAATATGTGTTTCTTATCTAAACTAAACAGATTCCAATATGGCGGCTGATAATTTTTTATTATCACCATTACACACTGTTTTGTATCATTTCGTAGGCAATTACTGAATCTAGTAGAAAATCAAGAACAAAATACAATACTTAGTTTAAAGTAGGCAACACGAAAACCTAGAACAAACCCACTTATACTAAGGATACTCATCGTAAAAGCAAGCTTTACGATGAGTGAGCTTAACTTATACAAAGTGCTTTTAAATAATATGTTAATACTAAAAGAGGTAATTCTTAGGTCCATTTTAAGAAAAAAAACTCTTATGAACAATGTCTTAACTTTTAAAATAGAAGCTAGACCTAGATATATTCGGTTTTTTTTATAATGTCGGTTTGTCATTGGCATTTTATTATTTAAAATAATAGAAATATGTCATGACGTAACCGCCAAAAAGAAAATCAAACTATAGTAAGCAATAGACCCTCTTATATTATTAGCATCTTATTTAATAAAATCATGAATGAATGAATTAATTGGGCGCGAAAAGTCCTATGCCCATAGGCCTTGCTGGGATGGTTGTACTTCACTAACCATTATTTCAGCTATGAAAACTCGCGGGCTTAGCTAATAGTTCAGGCAAGATTCGGGAAAATCCACTTTCTAGAAGCATTTTATATTACTTTTTGGCAAATGGGCAATTCCCCCTATTTTGACCCCGCTGAATCCGAATATCGCTGTTGCCAACTCGAAATATTGACAGTGGCTGAGATATTCAAGATGGCGGCCAAAATGGCGGCGGAAGTTTAAATGGCCGCTGGAAAGCCCAAATTGTTACAGATGTACATTCAAAATATATATTTGTATAAATAAAAAATAATAACATATTATTTTTTTTTTTAATCGCTGCAAAAACCTCCAAAAACCTCAAAAAACCCCCCAGACCCCCCCAATCTGAAAGTTTGAGGTGTTCGGTTGTCAAATTTTCTTAAAAACTAAGGTTCTAAGAGAAAAATGTATAATATACTTTATTGTAGACAATAAAATTCCCTTTTCAACATGGTATAACTTAATAAAGTTAGACTAATAACAAGCTCTCCAGCGGCGTCCGTTAATTGAAGTAATTAAAAAAAGTTGAAAAAACACCTATGTTTTTTCCAAGATTTATTTAATTTAAAAAAGAAACAATATCTACAGAAAACCATCCATTACATTTTGGTATATTCAATAAAATTTCCTTCAAAATGACGTATAACATGATTAAATGCTTTTTATAAATAAAACTTCAGGGGCATCCGTAAATTAAATTAATTTTGAAAAAACAGAAAATAAACCATTTTTGTTACACGTTTTATCTCATTTTCTCAAAAACTAAGCTTAACATGAAAAAATTTGTTCTACACTTTTTTGTAGACAGGTAAATTCCCTTTTAAAAAATGTGAAATTCGGTGGGGTTTGACTTATAACAAACTCTCCAGCGCCGTCCGACAATGAGGGTGATTTCAACAAATCATTAAAAAAAACATGTTTTTCATACGTTTTATTCAATTTTCCTAAAAACCAAGCTCTTTATCAAAAAATGTGTTTTATACTTCGTCATAGCCAATAAAATTTCCTTTCAAACGATGTATAACAAAGTGGAAGTTATTTTATATTTACCGCTCCAGTGGTGTTCTTAATTTAAAGAAATTATTTAAGATCAATCCAAACTAATCAATTTTGTGTCTTATTAGCTTTTCGGTGGATAATAAAGAGCGGCGGATAAAAGGTCGAAAGTACAAAAGGTCGAAAAAATAAGGTCGAAAGTACAAAAGGTCGAACATACAAAAGGTCGAAAGTACAAAAGATCAAAAAACAAAAGGTCGAAAGTTCAAAAGGTCGAAAGTATGAGTACCTATTTATGATTATGCCCCCCCCCCCCCAAACCGTTGCATAAGATTCACCACTTTATTTTTAGTTCCATATGGTTAAAAAAATAACCAAAAACACCTGTGTCAAAGTTACTACTGTTACTTTCTGCACAAAAATATTCCTTAGGGGGGCCATGGCCCCTATGCCCCTCCCCTTTTAACCATCGGTGTATTTTTGCTTAAAAAAACTTATTTAGATAAATCAAAATATCTAATCTAATCAAAAAAACAGTTTATTTAATTTGGAAACATTTTATTTTAGTAGGTATAAATTACGAACCTTTTTGAAGTATTTATCATAACATTAACCTCTTTGTAATGTATCATTTAAAAAGAAATTGTCTTATCCTCAATAAAGAGTAAAGGCACATTTTTTTCTGAATATCTTAGTGTAACAATACGGTTTTTGCAGATTTGCTTTAATTTATTTAATATTTATTTTAATATATTGGTCCACTTTTTTCTTAAAAGCAATTCAAATATTAACGGTTTCTTGATTTCTTTTCTCAGTGAAACCAAAAACCTAGAGAAAATATATCTGGAAGTAATTATTTTTAATTTATGACTGTTTATGTTATCGCTGGTCTAGACCTAAAAAGCTCTATTCAGTACAGACATATGTTAAAGCAACCATATAAGTATTATTTAAAATTATAGTTATACATAATATACCATACCCGTTTTGCCAGGTTCATCGTCTTAACTTAACTTGTCATATTTAAAAACAACAACTGTCATTGGCAAGCCTTAATAACATGTTGTTATTTGGCACTCTATATACGTATTGGAACATTTTCTCAGTTAACAAGCATTAATTAGTATGTTTTGCATTGTAACTAGCTTTAAGACATTTATTGAGAAAATGGCAACATAAAAACAGTTAGTTTTCAAGCGAGCTTTCTGACTGTGGTTAGTTTTTAAATGTATACGGCCAGTTCGTTCTTAGGGCCTTTATCTTATATCAAGTTATTTAAATTGTGAAACTGGATAAACAAAAAAGTAATGTTCCAACGCTTGTGAAGGAATTTAAGTCCTGTCATGCTTACTTTGGTGTTATTCTTTTCTATATTATAGTTTTCTGTCTCTGATTGCACCAAAGAGAAGTGGAAGGGACTTAGGGGTAGAGTACCTAGAAATTTCTTTACGGGTCTGCGGACAGAGTTTAGTTGGGTTTCTTTGGGTCAACTTCTTTCTTAAAATGGAGTTTTATTCAGGGGAAAATACTTTTCCTTTGAATAAATATCTTTTATTTAATTCTTAGTATAACTCAATTTCTATCTTAACATATTTTATTAATTATTTACCATCATTTATTTCTGAATTGAGTTATCGTTTATACCAGTTTATCACTGTTTTAATTAAACATCAAATTACTTTTTTAAATAAAACTTTCTTGTTGCCAAACATTTTGTTTATAATTTTATAATTTCCTTACCTTAAGTACCATACTATAACAGGTACCATCTGAATTAATTAGTTTATAAAAACATTTTTTACATAATGAATTTTATAAAATAATAATTTATTTAAAATATACCTATAAAAAGGTAAATAGAAAGTGTAAAATATTAAGATAAAAATGGTTGCAACCAATCTCAAAAAAGAGAAAATATAGTCCATAAGCAGTGATAATGTCTAGTGTATGAAGAAAAAGAAGATGAAGAACAATTGAACAGGTATGTATATATTTCCTACATTGATTGATTTAATTGAGAAAAACACCTATAGCGCACTTCCTTCAAGAACCGTCAAATTCCCTTTCGAGAGTTAAATTAGTCAATCAGTATCATATTTAATCTTTTACTTTACTATTTTTAAGTTGTTGCAAATTTGGTAGCTAACAACATTTAAGCCTTGACCACTTTATTTGACAGTACCACTGTCATATATACAAAGGCCCCTGTTACAAAGTGGTGCCAGTAGATTTGGGTAAATTAGTTTTTGGAAAATTTGTGAAAATTTTACGTTACATTTTGAGAAAAACATAGTACTTTAGTTATGTCTAAGCCATTGGTAGTATTTTATAGGAAAAACTAAAGGAAAATTTTAAAATTGTTCGTTTGAAAAGAAAATAGTTTTGCCTAGTTTTGTTTAAAACCAAAACTAATTTGTTGGAAGATGTGCTGTAAATGTTATCTTGGTTGTTTAAATTACTAACATTATAATCTGTGTTACAATTATTTTTTGAATTTTTAATATTTTTGTATATCTTTTACTTAAGACAGAAAACACGAGAAAAATTATATTTTTTCTGTTGGATATAAGATCAGTCTTAAACATTAAAAAAAAAAAAGGTAAATTGGTAGAATGTTTTTTATTGAAAAGTTAAGTTTGAATACTATCTGACTCCAGCACGCGATTAGTTATTTTGCCTTATTAAGGCCTAACTAAATTCTAAACTTGAGTGATCACTCTTAACTCGTTGTTGAACACTAAGTCTGTCCTAACTATCATTATTTATTTTGTATTGTATAGTCAATGTAACTATCTAAACTGTTTAATCTAATTGGGCAAAACAGTCCATCATTTTTAATTGTAACATAGTTGTTAAAATAAAGTCTCATTAAGGTTAAGATTTTCTTGTATTGCTATTTAAAGTCTATTTTCAAGAAACTTGTGGAATCATTTTTTTGTTCTAATTCAAAATTTTAAAGAAATCTTTTATTGAATACACATAAAAATTAAAATGCACTGCTGGCTGGAATAATAATTACCAGACCTTTCTCTGACAAACTAGAGATTTTTAAGGACAACCGTCAAGTATAAATAAGAAGATATGATTTTTACTAATTAATTTATCGCATACAAAAACTGCTATCAAGTTTTTTTTATGGTTCTTCAGTATTGATAGATATTTCTTAAAACCTTGTTAACTAAATATTTAAAAACATATTTGTTTTAATAATACAAAGATGTATTATAAGTCATTTATATCCTTGATTTTCGTATTTTTCTTGGTAGATAACGACTTTTTTACTTTATTATGGTTTTATTGTTTTTAATACCTGTGCCAAGCGAAATGGCAAATAGATTCCGCCAAATAATTTTATCATCATAATGCTCCAAAATGGAAAAAAAATTCATTAATAAACCTAACCTAACGTAATTTTTCATGAATATTGCATAAATTTAAAAATTATAACTTTAGTTTCTATTTTTTTTTATTACTTTTCATACACAAGTGTGCATAGTAGTACACTATACCTCTGCTTACATGGTCTATCTGCAACATATAGTTGGCAATCATCATGACAATTTCATTTTGCATAAATTCGTGCTACAGGGCTATTGTTAAGTATCTAGTCAAAATAAATTTATTAAACTGACCTGGCTACTAGCTGTACCCTATATAAAATATGAATAAGATGTTTTTTTCTCTATAATCATAGATATATGATTTACTAGATCCACCTATCGGTAAGCATGAGAGGTATTCTATTTTAAAATTTCAAGTTTTATTTTGTTTTACAGATTTTTAAATTTTATATTTTTGTTAGTGACTGCTTTTCTCAGTAACTATGTTGTCGATTAGAAAAAATTCATAAAGTTTCAGATGCACAAATCTTCTAAAATTTTAAGAGCACTATTTAATTAAAACCATAAACTAAGTGAATAAATGTAGCTATAGCTATTCGATTCTATATAATTATCATTAAATTAAGAATTTGCATTTTATGTTACAAGAAAGCTATGTTTCTCTAAAAACAACAAACATATCAAATTATTCTTGCTATATAATTTTATTAAACATATATTATTCTTTATAAAAAAGAACTTTATTCTTAGTTCCCAAGTTTTCAGTAAAGGTAAATGTCAAAAAAAAGAACCTCTTGTATATTTGTTTTTTTTTTAGAGAGACTTTATTTTTCTTTAACTAACATGTAGGTAATATCCAAGTAAATTTATTTTTATACTATTTTTAATCAAATTGAAAGATATTGTATCGATGAACCTTTGTTCAAAGTAAAAAAGTATTTGTTGTCAAGTCGTTTCTGAAAAATGGTATAAATAAATAGTATAAAATTTTAAATTGACGCCACTGCGATACCTTCAATTTTCTTTAATCCAGGTACTAAACTCTCCGGACAAAAATTATGTGTTTTGTTCGTTAACCGTCTTAATAATCTTAATTGTCTCTGGTTTAGAATAAATTATTATGTAGGTAATACCATAATAATTTATAATAAGAACATTTTGGGAAAAACCACAGTAAAATTTCTATTAAGAGAAAAATCATTATCTTTGCCTTTAGAGAAATTAGAGCGTCTACGTGCGAAGTAAATAATTATAACTATTTGAGGTAATAAATAACTTATTAATCATAAGTCTCTCATAAATTTTTAACATTTTTTAACATGAAAACTTAAAGCACAGTGTAGATTGTCGCTATGTTTAAACCAACTATTCCAATTAGACCATCAATTTGTATCTAAAAACAATCGAAAAATTAAACTAACAATATTATTTTTAATTTAAAAATCATAATGTATGTTTCTTCATAAATGCTAAAAAAAAATCAAAAACTTCATTAAGTCAGCACAAGATGACAGTTATTTCTTTACAAGAAATTCTTACCTATGTCAATACAATCTTATACATTTGGTATGCGTCCAACTTAGTAGATGTATTTTTGTCAAAAACAAATTGAAATTGTTCCCTGGAAAAAGGATATTAATGAATGATAACATATTTTAAATCTTAAAGTAATAAAATAACAACTTTTCGCTAAAAATTTAAACCTTCAAGAGCAAACTAAACCTTAACGGTTTACTAGTTACCGATTTGAAAGAAATAATGTAGCTTATTCAGAGAAAATGCCATCCTATTCGTTTTGTTTAAGGTATGTACTGAACATTGTTAACAATATCTTAGAGGTACTGAAAAACGAAGTTTTCTATAATTTAATTAAAAAAAAAAATCATAGCACATTTAAACTAAAAAAGTGCTAAATTACCTCTTGGGAAATGCCCAAAAACTTATTGCTGAATACCTATTTTATAAAAAAAAATATTTAATCTCCTCGTCCTAGTCCTAGTCGTTCCTACGACGACTTTATTTTGCCATTTGAGAAAAAAAAAACGTACAAGCTGTACGTAAAAAGTACTTGAAAAAAACTCTAACTTAGCACCAGTTTTTCTTCATAACTAACCAAGGTGAAGATCTCGTTCCTTTGTGCACAATGTGTGTGATATCCACGAAGTGCGACAAACCACAGTACACAGAGAAAAAAAATTAAACTTATTTTGAGTTTGTCATTTATTTGTTCGATTCAACTGTGATTTAATCAACTCTTGTACTCGCAATTTCATCAATACGTAAAATATTTTTGTTTTAAATGGTGCTTTCTATCTATCTATTGAGCCTTCTTCGATCCATCTTTGGATATAGGCCTCCCCCAATATCTTTCACTCTTTTCTGTATGTCGCCGTGTTCATCCATCAGTTCCCGCATGTTTCTTCAAATCGCCCGCCCATCTCATTTGTGGTCGTCCCCTACTTCTTTTATTTTCCCAAGGTCTCCAGTTTACAATACATTTGTTTGACAGAAAGACGATCGATTTAACAAATGTATTGGTGCTATCGACCATGTCTTAAGTGAAATAATATTTTGTAAAGCCACACAGTAGTTTTGGAAAAAACATGACCTATCCTAGCATTCTCATAATGCCACAAATAAACACGGTAAAGATTTTTTGATATCCGTTTTTGCTTGTTTTTAAGAAGATTTAACAACCAACTAAAAATTATTTTGATTAATTTGATAAAGCTGAAAATATTTTAATGTCACCTGTGTTATATATCTTTATGACCATCAGTTTCTTTTAAGGGAGAAATTGCACAGTTTACTGTAAAATACATTATTTTTGTAAAATTTTATTTAAGAAGGTACAGACAAAATTAAGAGCAAATTTTAAATAGTTAAAAACATAATTAATTAAAATAAATAAATTTGATAACATCATGCCATGTTTGAAATATGTAGGTATAAACCAACCCAGACCTAATCAGTGATGTGAAATCGAAAAAAAAGTAAAAACAATTAAAATTGTTTCTATAACTGAACCAAAGATAATGATATAAATAAATAAATCTATATTTTTTTTTATAATTTGACTTGCTTTTCAAAGTTGTTAAAAGTTTTTGATGTTTTTCCTAAAATAATAACTCACGTATTTTATTTAAGTTTAGTAGGTAATCATTTTATACTTATTCGTCCTAAAAGTTATATTATTTAAACAAATATTTATTGAAATAAATTTAAACAATTTGACCCATTTCACTTTTTACTCATCAAAAGATGCCCATCTTTATTAAAGGAAATGAGATTTGTAGTAAGATATTGACATAATTTAAATTAGGTTCTACGTAACCAATTAGCTAATTAATGAAATTAGATAATAATAATATAGATAATATCTAATAAAGTTCTGGATTGCTTAAGAAGAAGCAATAGCTAACACCCTTTGGCATAAAAGTTAAAATAAACCAAAGAATTTTGTATTAAATATTTTGTAGATTAGATAGAGACAATTAAATTAATTAGATAAGACATTATTATAGCATAGAGGAATACGTAGTATATATTTCTCTTTGGTTATATTTAACGTTACAAGACAAAGCTTTTTCTTTGCTTAAGGTACTGCGCTAACTGCACTAGAAAAATATATTATGTAAAAAAAAATCAATTTATTCAAAATGGGAAAAAATCGTTCAAAATTAAAATGTGTCTACCATCTTCTGAAAGGAACACATTTTTGTCTAAAGTACCCTCTTACAAAAGCATTTTAAGCTTGTTTTGAGAATTTTTAAAACACATGTTTAAATCAGGTACCTATAGACCTTTTTTGTGTAGCAACCAGAGCCTTTTGTAAATCGAGTCACAAGAGCTTTTAAAATGAAACACTATTTGGGAAAAACCCTCCTTTTATAGTATAAGAAAAGTAACATTTTACCTACAGTATCAATTAATCAATCAATCAATCAATTAAACTAGGTGTAAGTACTCTATACCCTGTTATATTTTTCAAGAAAAAAAAAAGTATTTAGAAAAGTGCAGTTGTTTGTTTTGAATTTCATTCAAGTCGGTCAAGTGATTTTTGAGTTGCTCAACGAAAACTTCATACATGCATCAATTTTATATTTTTGATAAATCTTTAATAATCTTGATAAATCAGTAACGATCCGCTGGTTAAAGTTTATATAAAATGTCCTATAGGGTGAATTAGAAAGAAACCATACGATTTTAAAAACTTCTTACAGTTAGTCAATATATAATATCTTAAGAAAAATATTTAAATGTTGCCACTAAATTAGAACCTAGAATATGGCAATTTTTCAAAATCATGACGGTTTTTACCTCGCCGTCTAAAAACTAAACATTCAGCACTAAGAAAGTAACTCACATTGACCAGCAAGGCACTCACCCGTTGTTCAAGCGATCTACTGAAATCCGTTCACTTAAATTTGTCTTTATGAATCTAATCAATTAATAAGTATAGGATTTATATTTTTTTATAAATTATACTATAAAGTAATTAAAGACCTAGTTAACTATTGAGTTTTGTTTCTATTTTTATTAACTTTAAATGTATTATTTAAATTTTAAACTTAATTTGTCTTTTCTATAAAACAACTACTACAAGTGAAACCTATTGGTCTTTTTGTTTTGTTAAAATCAGAGGTTAAGATTTGGAAAAGTGAATTACTTTATTTTTCTTACGCTTTATCCAATGTTTATTTTAAAACTGATCAATGTTTTTTTTCCTTAAATTTATAAGATCATCTTTGATCATAATAAGCCTTTATCAATTTCAACAGAAAGTAGCCCACAAGTATATCATTGATAAGTCCCTATTGATTTACTTTACTAATTACTTGTATTTATCAAAAAGAAAATAAGCGCCCTTGAAAATGCCTACTTGCCAGGCATAAGGCCTCCATCTTTTTACTCATACTGTATGTTTGAGAAACTACAAATAACAGATGTATTTTTTTTAAATTTATTAGTTGTAAATAAAGTTCTATAATTTTTCAATTAATTTTTCTTTGCATAGTCAGACTATTTCACAGTTTTGACTGCAAATTATGTTGGTGTCCAGAGAATTAAACTTTTCTTTCATTTACGGTATCGTTTTATTTTTCCTTATGTGCAGGGACTGTTTTGGATAAGTACGTCCAGAATATTCTTAGCATACTTAGGGAGCATAACATTTCAAAAGTTTCAAGGTTTATATACAAAGATTCTTTATTGTATTAACCAAGCTTGCGTAAATATCTCAGTAACCGAAAGATTTAACACTCTTTGTACACTTGCTGTTGTTTTATTTTTTTTGTCTTGTTTTTTCTTGTAAATAATAATAATTTTCATGCAATTATTATCAGACCATAGTTTTACATATTCATTCAAAAAGTATTTTTGATGCGTAATTAGTATTTTGTGGTAGTTGAACTAATTCTACATAGTTATTTAAATAAAATTTTATTTTTCTTAATTTTGAGGTGAACACAAACATCTCAATCATAATCTTTACCAAAAATTTTAGTTTTTTTTTTTAAACAGGTCAACTACCGGACCTTCACCATTTTTGTATAATACGACACATATTTTGAAAATCTCATAAAAATTAGCGATCTTAATCTAGGATCTGAAAGTTAAAAGAAAAAAAAATCTTTTCTAAAAAGTTATTTTTGTTGTTCTCATATTTTAAATTTTTATTACTAGGTGTAGTTTTTTTTTCTCCTTGTTGTATGGCTAAATGTTGAGTTACACAAGCAAGCGTATCTATCATCACATAAGAAAATATAATAATATAAATCCATTAAGTAATGACTTTTTGCACTTTAACTTGAATTTTGCGTTTGTAGAACTATTATTGTTTTATTCGCCTAAAATTTTTTTTAATTTCTTTTTATACATCTATTACAAGCACTCATTTTAATTTGTCATAAATGTATTTTAATTTTTAGTAAACTACGAAACCGATTTTAATGGAAAATACTAGTGTTATAAACACTGAGTCAACAGCGTAATAAGTTCATGTAATGATATTTTAAAGAAAAAGTTTTGTTATATTTTCTAAACGTTGTAGAAAATAGGTGTTTTAACTTCGTTTTCTTTTACAGGTGATGACCACGACAACCACGATGAAGTCTTCTGGATTTTGGACTTCTCTCACATAATATGTTTATATTTTTTTTTTCAGGATTGTATTGTATTTTATTGTTTTGTGTTGTATTGTTTCATATTGAGTTCTATATAGCCAAAATATTAAGTTCAAAGCTTTTAACTACTAATTGTTATAAAATTGTTCAGTAACTTTTGACAGTTTCTGTTTTATATATGAGAAGAGTCTATTTCTATTTTTTGAGCAATTATATATGAGAGAGAGGTATATTAGAGTTAGAGCATCTAGAATTTTTCTTTTAACGTTTTTTTGATATGATTATATGGTATGGCAAATGTTTGTGCTAGAATTATACATTTATGTATATAGATTGATATAAAACAATAGACCAATAATAATTCGCCAAGTGAACTCGTCGCGTTTCCTTTTTTCTTTTGTTGTTTTTTTTTGTAAGACGATGGCGAATTTATTTTTCTCGCTGTTTGAATCATTATAGATTTGATTATTTTATAAAATGTTTTTTTTTATGGAATGAGTGTTTTAGCTGGATTTTATACTTCCCAGCAAATTGAGAAGAAAACTGGGAGGTTTTTTAGGGAAATTCTTCTCCACTCGAGAGGGTGCTTCAAATGGTATACCTATAATTAAAATGTTTAATTGGTCTATATTTGTTTTGTTTGTTGCCGTGTCTCCTAATATCGTAACTCAATTTTTGAATTACGGTATAGTCAGTTAAATGTTTTAACCAATCTTTATCAAGAAAATTGCTGAATTGGTAACCGTCAAACCATAGCTTATGTGGAGTACAGGTGAACTGACTAAAACAGCGGAAAAATATATGGGTTGGGGTTGTCAAGTAATTTTGTTAAAATGGGTCAAGTCAAATTGTTTTGGGAAAACTATTAGGTAAAGGTAAAACTTTGCCTATGATACGACAATAAATATTTCATCAGGAGAGTTCAATGAAGTCAGTAGACGTCACACCTTGTAGATACCACTAAGAGATCTAGGTTATTTTCTATTTCGTCATGTCGGGAACTCATTTTGAGTTATAATGGATAATTAATAGACCGAAAAACTTGTTTAACAAGAAGATTTGAAATTGTTTCTTTCTTCGTTACATACCTGTGTTTTTCTAACTTCGGTGAAGATGGCCACTTCCTGGGAGTGTTGAATCCACAGTGTCTTATGTTTTCTAATTAGGAAGACAAAAGCGATGTTGTTGAATAAATTTTATTTTATTTTACAATACATATTTCAATTTAAAAATGGTGCGCGTGCCTATATTTTTTTTTATGACGAAACATGATTATAGATTTGGTACACGAATGTCACTATACGCTTTGCAAGAACCTGTACTGGAATAATGGGGTTTTGTTTTAAAACAGGTTTTTATAGTAGACAGTTGGGCAATTTTTCTGACTTGGTTATAAAATAGGTTAATTAGATTATATTAAAATTTTAAATGGTAACTAAAAGTTTTACTATGTTTAGTATTTAACGGTATATGTAGGAATAAGTGTAGTTAGGAAAAAACCTAGGAGATACAACCATAACAGCAGACGGCTCTGTATGTCATATCAATAAAATTGTTTGGTTCTCATACGTGATATTTTAAAAACTGTTTAACATCAAGGAAAATTAGAGATTATAAAAACAGAAAAGAACAGCAGATTAACGTAGTATTTTATTTTCTTTTAATATTTTTGTGACCAACTCATTACTCTTTTTAATTTGAAGAGCTTATTTCAACTCTTTACGACGAAATTTATATATATATTTTTTTTCAAATTTGATAAGTAAAACCTAAAAAAATAATTAAAAAGTCTGTTTTAATAACATCAATGAAGTAAGTAAATTCTAAGTCTATAAATTTTTGGCGCACAGCAAACATTTGTTTTTTCCTCTTTCAGATATTAATACGTAATTAGCATAAAAACAAACTAAGTGCAAAAGCACAAATCTAGTAAGGAAAATTTTAGTAATCCTGTATATCGGTATTCAGCATAACAGCCGTTGGCCTAGAGACAGTGTCTCTGTCGCGTTATCGCGTTCCATCTTTAAGTGTAAAGAACTTTTAATTGTTTTATTCCCTATACTTTGGTATAAGAGATACTATGTTTCTCTTCAGATAATATCTGCATCTATCAGATATCTTTAATATTTTTTTTACTTAAACAATGAAAATTCAATACCTAACTCTTTTTATTTTTTTTTGCTATAGTCATTTGTCTTAATGACTAGGTCAATTTCGATTTTTTATAAACTTTCAGTTATTTATCCTTTAACTTTTGTGTTAATTTAAAAAAATTATTACTTTTGATAAATATTCACATGCCTTTGCGTTTTGTTTTTATTTTGTGATGGTGATGTATCAACATTTACCTATTGGTAAAAATATAAACGTAAAATCGTAAAGTCCATTATTTTAAAAAATAACTCCTTCTCGCTGAGAACTCTTGTTTTTCTAAGTTCCAGTAAACCAAACAATAACCACGTTATCGATGGTTACTTGTTCGATTTAAACATATTTTTTTGAATCACTTTAAAGTAATTTTTTTTAAACTGGATATTATCATAGCAATCGTAACGCTGATAAGATACCTTTTTCTGTTTTTTTTTTGTCATATTGAGAATTGATAAAGTCAATATTATCCAGGCTCAAATATAATACCCTTTAAAACTATTTCAAATCTTTTGTTAGTTTATCAATAAAACAATATTTTTGTTTGTATTTTTCCCATATGGAAAATATGTTATAGTACTCTAACTCTATAAGTACTTTTTCTAGATAAAAATCTTAATAACTTTTAAAATCTGAACCTTTCCTTACCTATATGAGAATGAAATTTTTGCACTTTTCATTAGGTAAATATAAAAATTTAATTTAAATTACATAAATGTTTTATCTTCTTTTAAAATTTTATGTTCTTTTTAATGTTTGTTTTGTTTGCTCTCCTTGTTTATTATTGATTTAATTTTTTTTTTGCATTCTATCATCAGTAATAAAATTATATGCTAGTGCACAGGCTTAAGCACTACATAAGAAAATAAATAACTAAAATATTTTTATTTTTATTGTCATCTTTAAATTATTTTGTTACCAACTAAAACCTATGCCTTGATGCTTTTTTTTTTAAATGTGTATTTATGGTAAACAAAACTACCTATATCAATTTTGATGGAAATAAATAAATTCTTTAAGTAACTGAATAATTTTTTTTTTAAAGAAAACTTTATAAAAAAGTTAGTATTTCTAAAATGATTGTTTATTTTTACTAGCAAGCATTGCCTCATTTCTTTTTATAACTTATTTTTAAGTCTTGCAGTATCTAACAAACCTGCTGGATTTTTTCTTAATATACGTTTTGTTGTTTTTTTTTAATCAACCTAATAAATTTTGTTTAATGTATTTTAGAGCATAAATAATTTTGTATATTTTGCGGCAGCAAAAGCTCTAAGTTCTTATTTTGTAGTTTTGTAAAAGAGAAGGAATTCACTCAAGAATTTTTTTTTTACACTCAATAGAGACAATTGAAGCAATAATCAACTGTAATTTTTGTTTTTTTAATCATTCGCTTCAATTAGATTTTTTTTAAAGAACTTTGTTGTTAACTAGGTATATTTTTTTATTTTGTTTGTTTTGAGTTATTGAAAATCGTCCACCGCCTCGAAAATCGGCAAAAATCTAAATTGGTCAAGTTTAAGTTTAATAATTTTTTCATTTAAATTTTAAAGTCAAGTATTTTGACTCAAGGATGTCTAATTTATACACAAAGACATCAATTTTAACCTACTTTGTTTTGCTGCTGTTCTTAGTTTTTAGGAAATTGTATAAAATCATCCTACAATTTAAAAGAAAGTTAAATTAAATTAACTGAAAACTATTTAGAAAATGAAAAACCTAACAGATTATTTTAAAAATTATACTAAATCAATTTAAAATAAAAATATGTAACAAGATCTGAGAAATAAAAAGTTTAAATTGGAAAATTTTTGTTTTTTGCGAAAATTAAAAGAAAATTCGGAAAAATTGTGGAAATATTCTAGGAGGAGTTTTGTTCTAAGTATTTTTTTTTTGATGTGTATATACATCTGGCTGGATTTATTCTATTGATATTTGTTCCATTTACTTTTTTCTGTTCTATTTAAATTTGTTCGATTGAATTTGAATCACCATAAAATTAAAAAAATTTTTATAACATTAATATCCTAAGTATGATATAAATTTGTAATAAAGTTTCTTTATTGATGTTTATTGTTTATCTTGGTATATTGGAATTTTTTTAAAATTTTCTTCTATTCTATCATATGAGTTATTTTGATTTGATTTGATATATGTTTTTTTCGGTAGAGTATTCCATGTTTGTTTTAAAGATTGTTGTATTAACCTGGTAGTGTTTTTTTATTACAATGAAAATGATAAACCAACTTTCTTTTAAAGTTTTTTTTTATTCAATATCAACTATTTCTTTTTAATTATTATGATAAATGTTTTTTTTTACATTTTAAAGTAATTACTAATAAAATATCAATTAGTGTTTGTAATTTCCTACTTTTATTTTTGTTTAGAATTTGTTTTTTATTATATTTTGTTAATACAAACACATTTCTTTGGTTAGACAAACTTTCTTAAGTGTTTGTCGTCTAACAAGTTTTAGTTCATCTAAAACTTATACAAAAACAATGATCATAAAATCTAAAATTTTCAATCTTTATTTTTTTATTTTTGCTTAAATTTAATTATTGTTTTACATAAGGTTGGTTTATTGTTCTTAAAAACATTGTTTTTTCTTGTATTAAAATCACTTTATTTTTAGGTCAGCTACTGCAAAGTTTTATCAGCCTGTTTTTTTCTACAAGGCAAAACAGTTCCATCAAACCAGCAAGCCAAGCCGAACCAAACCACTCCACCATTGCGGTCCTTACATCAGCTTAAGCAGCCATCAACGCTATGTCTTTTTACAATCGCTGAGCAAACCTCCAATTGGATATTTCTGCGCAGATTCATTGCAGAATTTGCTGTTCCCGTTTCAATGATGGCCAATATATAAATTCAGATGTCACTATATACATGGTGTTTTTTCTAAACACTATAGGGGAAACGGTTTGGATTGGAGACTCCCTTCCTTAATTTACCTACGTTAATTTAAATGTTTTTATTTGTCTCCATAAATTTCTGCAGCAGACTATATATATATACTTTTCGGCAGTAGTTTTCGTACAATTTTTCTTAAAAATATATAGACGTATATATTTTTATATTTTTTTTTTGTCAAGTTTTTTTGCCCTCATTTAGTTTAAGTTATCGTTGTTATTAAGCTATACAGATTTCTGTTCTTGCAGTACTGTTTGGAGTCTACTGATCGTTCACCATGTTTGTTGCTGACTAGCTGATCTAAGATGTTCTACCTAAACCAGTGTTGCTGTCCAGTTTTTCAAGATGTTTGTTCCAGCCAGAATGTTTTGTTGATTGTCACTAATATCCAGGATAAGACAAACGAAAACGAAGATAAATTAGATTAATTTGATTAAATTTGTTTGCACTATTTAATGCTTGTTGTGATAAACCATTTTATTTTGACTAGCGTTGAAAAAAAATTGTTTACACTTAAATCAGGGGGGAGTAATGTAACAATACGGTTTTTGCAGATTTGCTTTAATTTATTTAATATTTATTTTAATATATTTGTCCACTTATTTCTTAAAAGCAATTCAAATATTAACGGTTTCTTGATTTCTTTTCTCAGTGAAACCAAAAACCTAGAGAAAATATATCTGGAAGTAATTATTTTTAATTTATGACTGTTTATGTTATCGCTGGTCTAGACCTAAAAAGCTCTATTCAGTACAGACATATGTTAAAGCAACCATATAAGTATTATTTAAAATTATAGTTATACATAATATACTATACCCGTTTTGCCAGGGTCATCGTCTTAATTTAACTTGTCATATTTAAAAACAACAACTGTCATTGGCAAGCCTTAATAACATGTTGTTATTTGGCACTCTATATACGTATTGGAACATTTTCTCAGTTAACAAGCATTAATTAGTATGTTTTGCATTGTAACTAGCTTTAAGACATTTATTGAGAAAATGGCAACATAAAAACAGTTAGTTTTCAAGCGAGCTTTCTGACTGTGGTTAGTTTTTAAATGTATACGGCCAGTTCGTTCTTAGGGCCTTTATCTTATATCAAGTTATTTAAATTGTGAAACTGGATAAACAAAAAAGTAATGTTCCAACGCTTGTGAACGAATTTAAGTCCTGTCGTGCTTACTTTGGTGTTATCCTTTTCTATACCATAGTTTTCTGTCTCTGATTGCACCAAAGAGAAGTGGAAGGGACTTAGGGGTAGAGTACCTAGAAATTTCTTTACGGGTCTGAGGACAGAGTTTAGTTGGGTTTCTTTGGGTCAACTTCTTTCTTAAAATGGAGTTTTATTCAGGGGAAAATACTTTTCCTTTGAATAAATATCTTTTATTTAATTCTTAGTATAACTCAATTTCTATCTTAACATATTTTATTAATTATTTACCATCATTTATTTCTGAATTGAGTTATCGTTTATACCAGTTTATCACTGTTTTAATTAAACATCAAATTACTTTTTTAAATAAAACTTTCTTGTTGCCACACATTTTGTTTATAATTTTATAATTTCCTTACCTTAAGTACCATACTATAACAGGTACCATCTGAATTAATTAGTTTATAAAAACATTTTTTACATAATGAATTTTATAAAATAATAATTTATTTAAAATATACCTATAAAATGCAAGAGAAACTGACTATTTCAGTTATTTTTGAAAATAAGTTTATATTTGTACGCCCCTGAAGTCTTAAATATGGCAACAACCCGATATTTTAATAAAGTTTTTAAAAGAAAATGTTATGTTCTACAATAAAGTATATTACATATTTTTTCCTAAAAAGTGTAGTTTTTGAGAAAATTTGGAAAAACCTATAATAAACATGTTTTTTCCAAATAATCCCAATTTACGTACGCCACTGAAGAGCTACTTGCTTTTCCTAACCTTATTGACCAATACATCGTTGGATAGAGAATTTTATTCTCCACAAAAAACTGTTTTTTACAATTTTTGATAAAAAGGTTAGTTTTCGAGAAAATTCCATAAAACTGAAAAAAAAACAGGTTTGTGGGGGTTTGGGGGGGATTTTCTCCTTCCCTGTTGATTTTTCGAGTTGGCAACAGAGATATTCGGATTCAGCGGGGTCAAATTAGGGGGAAATGGTCTGTTGCTAAAAAGTAATATGATTTGCTTCTAGACCGAAAACGGAAAGCCTTTTAAAATAATATGCTCTGATTATAAGGAGCAGATTTTTCTGGGTTAAAATTTTCTAATATTGCTTGGCCTAAACGTAAACTTGCTAAAAGTGCTACTGTCTTATAGCAGCAAATGAAGGGCACTCAGTTAAGGTGTGTAAAGGGGATTCTTTATCATTCATACACCATCGACACTTCAGGTTTTTAACGACTCCCAAAATGCTCAGGTGTTTATTAAAGCATGGGCGCACCCAGGGGGGCCTCTCTGTCACCAGTAGCATGTCTTCTCTTTCGAGTGTGAGAAAAGACCTCGCCGGTAAGAAATGGAGCCTCTTCAAATCAAGCGCGGATCTGGGTCAAAATCTAGGGGGGGGTAATAGTCGCTGAAATTTTTTTTTTATGTAATTTTTTTTCAAGGGGGGGTAATTCTCCTGTTTTCCCTTATTTTATTAGGAAAAAGTGTTTTTTTTTTAATTTTAGGGGGGGTAATTACCCCGTTACCCCCCTTCAAATCCGCGCTTGGTTCAAATCAGCTTCTAGGGTCGCCATGGTAAGACAATGCGATGCTCAACAAAGCCTTTTTGTTTCCAAGAGTTTTCACTCATAGTAAAGCTTGCCTATAGGATGAGTGTCCTTATCTATACCCCAGTCAAAATCCTGCTGTATTTAAAGGGCGAAATTTACCTTTTGACTGCCAATTGACATATTTGATTTGATTTAAGATTAATTAAGTTTAGTATCAGTTAGGTGCGCCATAGGACGGTAGGAGCGACCATTTTTAGAAGAAGTTTCGCCAGTATTCACGAAGCGTGTGCGGCTATTCCGGTTTATAATTATTATATCAATCCAAGATCTAATAGCTTCTCCATTATCGCACATGATAAACGAAAGTTTTACACAGGGCATTCTCCGAAAGCCCTTAAAATCTCAAAACTTGTTCCAATCTTCAAAAACAAAGGAACTAGACTTTGCTACAGTCGCCTTGCAATGCCACGTAGCAAAAGTTTTCAAAGCATGTTTTTAAAAGGCTAACCAACTTTTGGAAACAAATAACATTCTCGCCAAACGTCAAAATGGTTTCCGAGCCAGACGTTCGACGGACACCGCACTCGAATGTGCTCTCCAACGCAACTTTGGCAGTCTTAACAACAAAGATCATGTTATGGGCCTATTCCTTGATATGTGCCTTGCCTTCGACAAAAATTAGATCGTCTGGGATTAACAGGTGCTTGCAATACTTTCATTAGATCGTACTTATCTGAAAGATATCAACAAACAATGTTTGATGGTGCCAGGTCTACGGCTCAAAAAATTCGAAGGGGAATGTCACAAGGCTCCATAATATCCCCGACTACCTGTGCTATGCCAACGACCTACCAATAAATTCCTTGGCCGACACAGCATTTACAAACTATGCAGACGAAACGGAAAGCTCAGTCTCAGCAAAGAACGAAGAGCAGCTTAAGAATAAATCTTGCCTAAACCACGTTTCAGACTGGAGCACCTCTAATGGCAATAAACTAAACAACACAAAAACGGTGCATGAAATTTCTTCCAAAGAACACATCCATGGATTCAAGTCTTCTGCGTAGAGTGGAAGGGCAATCAATTGAAAATGTCGAAACCAGTAAATTTCTTGTGAGGTACATAGACCAGAAACTAACTTGGAATAGACATATTGATCACGTGTTGGCAAAACTTAGTTCTTGTTCATTTCTAATTTTAAACATAGGAGATACCATGTCGCTGGACGTTCTTAAGCTGGTATACTTTGGATTATTTCAATCTGCTGTGGCCTGCGGAATCATTCATTGGGGAAACGCAGCGCAAGTCGATCAAATACTAAGCGCGCCGAAAAGGGAGAAAAATGTGTCTAGTAATTACTTTAAAACTAGTCCATCGATTTAAACGAAATTTTAAGCGATTGTGCGTCAAAGGGTTTGCTTAACAACTGTTTAGTCAGTTTTAAAGATTTTTCGAAAAATATGGAAAAATTTTATAATCTTAAATAGTAGATCGTCCAAAATTTTTATCAGATGCCAAGCAAATCTTTTAACCTACAATTGTTCAGAATTTTGTTTAAATCTATTGACTTATTTTAAAGTAATAACTTAAAACATTGTTCACAATGGGGACCGCGTAAGTTCAGAAGAGCCCCAAATTGAGGGACTTGCGGTTTTCTGATCTTGCCCATTCGCGCAAAATTTCAAGTTGATATATTAATTGCTTGGACACCTATCGCCAATTGCAAAAGATTGCATTATTTAACATTTGCTGCATGCCAATTTCGCTATTTTGTCATCTACATGACGTCACGAAAAGCGAGAACTAACAATCAAGCCTCATGCCCGGTATATATGGATACACTTTAAGAGTACGTATACACCAAACTGCTCCGCGAGCGCGCCAATTGTGCGCCTGCTCACACTCCGCGCGCAAACACGGATTCGTCCTGTTTTCGTATTTTCAAGTTACGCGCGCGCCGCTTGCAAGCCATTTGCCTAAAAGCAGCTTTCTTCCGCTCCTCTTTGTGTCTTCGCAGATTCTTTAGGACGGAATCGGCAGTTTGCTGTCGTGTTTTTATTTCAATGCATGTTTGCTGTTTTTTCGTGGATCGTAGAAAGTTCATTGAAACGAATTCGGTGAGCGGCGCACATACAGAGTGCGAGCGGCGCACACGCGGCGCATTTGTGGAGCAGTTGAGTGTATACGCACTTTAATATACCGTGTGCTAGTGCATCGTGATAATAACTACTATTACATAATATTTATATATATTATATTACCGTCAAATATTAATATCTGACCTATATCTTCAAGCGTTGAGCTAGTTTTGACCCAGCAAAATGCACGTGCCATTATTCTGCCAGCCTCTATTTAGCTCCGTTGCTATAAAGTTGCGTTTAAAAAATGCGAAAAACATTAAAATTCAGCGGACAAAGGCACTACGTGATAGGGCTTCGCTATTCATTGTCTTCTTTTGATAATATATTCGCTGTGGCGTAAAACGGATTAGCTGCCATAAAATGAATAACTTTGCGTTCAATACGCGTTCGCGTACCTATTGCAATACAAAAATAATATTTACTTCTAAATATACGTGTTGTTGTACACAGAGACCGAGGGTAAAACGGGATACCACAGTTTTCGGTAAACTGCGCAAGAATAAAACCTCTTAGGGCCGGTTTATCAATGGAGGGATACCGCTCGAGTTAGAGATAGCCCGAGGTTAAAGTGGTCAAAAGTATTTATTCATCCAAGGTTAACTCCAAACTCGAGGGTTAACCCTAGGCTAACTTGACCCTCGCTCGGACGGCAGGGTAACGTATTTAGCTCTGGATTAACCACAAAATTTCGAATTATTTTAAAGCATAAAATTTAAATTGTGTACTTTAATCTTATAAGTGCTAAATAGGATGCTCCGAAATTTTTAAAAAAGCAGCGGCAATACTTTATATGGTGTGAGGCTGAGATGATGGAATTCCCCACAGACATGGAGATTTTTGCAATGGGAGCAGTCTACCAAGCAAGCCTAAAATATTTTTTTAATGAGCAAGATAATGTTTAATAGAAAAGCACTCCATGAATAACCCAATAGATATCCCACCCGCCAACTATACCTATTATTTGTACCGAGCTACAATATAGATCCTCTGGTGGTCGCAATCAGAGGGCTGCAAGGCCCATTAACATATGAATCATCATCAATATATGTACCAGTTTTATTATAATACCAATTTATGTATATAGTTTCAAAACATTTTATATTTCTTTAAAAATGCAAAATAAAAAGTGAAGGTATTTCAAACAATGAGTTTTTAAAATTTTTATTTGGCGGACCCTGAAAAATGACTAACAAGTTCTTTTGTTATACAACAGTATTTTAGGAATCAAAATAATCAACAATTAACTTATAGAGTAACATCAAAATAAAATACTAAAAATATGCTACAGAATAAATAGTATATAAGATGAAGGTTTTGAAACAACTTTTGGTCAGCCAGGAGATCTCGTGCTCTGCACAGAGTGTTTGTAAATCGGTCATTTTGGGATACAAGTTTGATGTGCCAACAACTAGTACCATTATTTCTGGTTGATGTACCTTGTTAATCTATCTATCTAGAAGTTTGTTTGTTTCCTTGCAAATACATGATCTGTAACAAAAATAAAATAGGTATAGTAGTTTAAAAATAAACTTAAAAAATGCAGTACTATGATCCAATATGGATATTAATCCATTTGCATTTAACTCATTTTATCTCTTGAATTATATAATGTATAAATCTAGCTTTAATAGGTAGGTAGATAATAGATGCATTTTTATTTTATACTATAATATCCTGTTTCCACCAATGCCCACCCCGATACAAAAAACGCATCACGTCATGGATTTGCACCGGTTTTAAATGCAGCGTCAACTGATGCGTTTTTTGAATCGGGGTGGGCATGCATTGATGGAAACAAGGTATAAGTAGTACAAGTACAGCAAAAACAAACTAAACTATTTTCATCTTACGTAGTAAATACTTACTGGCTAGAGTAGAATAACTGAAGAAGGTGAATAAGGTTTTTCAAAACCATTTTTTTTAACAAAACACCCAAAATCAAAAATACAAAAATATATGATTATAACCACAAAATGTCAAAAATACCATATGTGCTATATATACTTTTAGTGCCTCAAATGAAAGCTACTGACCAGCTCTTTAGACCTACCGCAAAAAAGGTCCCCCAGCCGACAAAAAGATGGCGCTTAATATGTCAAAAATAAAAGAGACCTTTATAACCTGTAGACCAAATTAAATTTTTACAAAAAAATGTTTTGGATTTTGTCACTAGTAAGCCAAATTTTGTAAAACTTTATAAAATGTTAGAATTTGACACATAAAATTTTAAGATTGCGGCGGAAGTTCAGATCAAAATAGTTATTTACCTAACAAGGGCGGAAAGTGACCCTTTTCCGCACGAACAGCAGTTACACGAACGACGCGAAGCGGAGTTCGGAAAGGCCGTTAAGGGCGGAAAAGACACTTTCCGCGCGTGTTAGGTACAATATTTTTCCTACTTGCGTAAAAAACTTCTTCCTACATAATGTATTTTGTATTTTTATTGACAAATTATGTTTTCGTTTTAGTTTTAAAATTCAAGTTCATTACTATAATTATTTTATTTTTATTTGCTTTCAAAAATCACCAAAAAAGGTAGCGTGCGTAAAAAAAAAATTTACGCACGCCATGCGCAAAATTTTTTTTTACGCATGCTACCTTTTTTAAAAATTTTGTCAAATAATTCCAAATTGATATTCAGGCACTCTATTATTTTGGTGTCATTTTGACGTTAATTAGTGACAAGCTATTTTTTCGGATTGTGTTATTGTTGTTACTATGGGATTAAAAATACAAACATTGCAGCAAGTGTCATTTCAGCGTTATTTTCGGTTTATCTACAAAGTTTTCTTTAAAATGGATTTCGACGACAGCGATCAGTGGCGTATATAGAAAAAAGTTTCGGAGGGAGCCGAGACAGTTTAGGGAGGGGCCCGAGACCCCATAAGGCTGTATTTTATGCTATTTTATGTTTGTTATCATGAAATATGTGAAAAATATCTAAAAAAATCTTAGCTTCGGGGGGGGCCCGGGCCCCCCAGGCCCCCCCTTATATACGCCACTGACAGCGATATTGAACTTCCAGACAATATTTTGAATGACGCAGCATCGGCGAGGGAGGAATTAGTTCCAGAAAAGTCCCGTCCGAGATACGAAAAAGAGTACCACGCTTTTGAAGATTGGTTAAAAGCAAAGAACACTTCATCGCTAAAAGAAGAGGTATTTTTGGCCTATTTTTCTTATTTGTCAAAGAGTTTCGTGCCTAGCACGTTATGGTCAAAATTTTCAATGCTTAAAATGTGTATAAGACTACGAAAAAATATAGATATTGGGCGATATTATAACTTAATATCATTTATTAAACGAATAAATGTCGGTTTTAAACCAAAAAAGTCTCAAGTACTGCAAAAAAATGAGACCGATGAGATTTATTTAATGAACAAGGTGGCCACAATATTCGGCATTGCAGGAGCCTGCCGAAGAGCGGTGTTAGCGAATTTACAAGTATCCGACATCAAAGAGAAAGGCGACATCCTGGTGGTAACAATTTCAAACACTAAGAACCATACTTCAAGGAGTTTTGTGGTCTGCGATCCCAACAAAGACGATATAAGCTATATCAACATCTACAAAAAATAAAAAAATTTGCGACCACCTGACACACCGCACCAACGGTTCTTTGTTTCCGACCATACCGGTAAATGCTCGAAGCAAGTGGTTGGTATAAACACATTTGGCAAGATCCCCGGTAACATCGCCGGGTTTCTTAAGCTGCCAAATCCGGAAACTTATACGGGCCATTGTTTCCGACGATTTTCTGCCACAATGTTGGCCAATGCCGGAGCAAATATAACCAATTTGAAGCGACATGGTGGGTGGAAGAGTGCGTCAGTAGCCGAATCCTATGTGGAAAAATCCGAGGAAAACAAGAAAAAAATTGCAACGCAAATTTTGCAGAAAAAAAGTGACACAAATCAGGAGACAGGAGAACGCCAACCATCCACCTCAGTACTACCCTCCACCTCAGAACTACCATCCACCATAGCACTTCGATCCACATCAGTGCAAAGAAGCACGAATGCAGAAGCAACGACAGTGTTTCCATCAATGACGACGACTAATAAATCGATACAATCTGAAAACCTAACAAAAGTGGCGGCGTCAGCATTAACATTACAAAATGCGACGCATTGCACGTTTAATTTTCACATTATGCGGTAAACTTTTTTAATTTTTAGTTTTTTTTCACTGTTTCCGTTACAAATAAAAATATAAAACAAAAAAAAATTCTAAAGTTACTTTAATATGCAAAGCGTGCGTAAAAGTATTTTTTACGCACGGCGTGCGGAAAGTTCAACTTTCCGCACGCAAATGCGTGCGTAAAAGTGCACTTTTACGCACGCAAGTAGGAAAAGTTATTTTTTCGTTCTTGTTTGAAACACCTAATGTTTTCTTGTAATATAACAATTTATACTAAATGGGGGTCGTCGAATTTAAATATTTTATAATAAATGCCATATGTGTATTATTATCCAAGATGGCGGCATTCAAAATATAAAAACCACAGCATCTTTTTGGTTTGGTAAATTTTTTTACCGAGCTATGTTGTTTTATATTACTCTTAATTAGTTTTAAATTGATATGTACAACAAAAATATAATTTATTTCCTTTTAAAAATGGCGGCCAAAAAAACTAAAAAGAAAAATTCGAAATTTAACAAAAAAACTAAAAGAGTATACCCTTTTTGCAGTTTTCTCTTGAAATCCCCTACAGATTTAATCTACTAACATAAAGGTAATAAAAATAAAAGTATGATGAAGTTCTAAATCACTTAGACTGAAAATTAAAACATAAAGATAACATATCTAGGGAACTTAATCATGGGCGAACCCAGGGGGGGGCCGGGGCCCCCTAAGCCTTAGATTTTTTTACATATTTTCGACATATTCCAGAAAAAAACACAAAAAATAGCGTAATATTCGACATCATGAGGCTTCGGGCCCCCCCCCCCCCCCCCAAGAGGCCTCGGGCTCCCCCCCAAGACATATTCCTGGGTGCGCCACTGACTTAATGCCTTATGCGAACGCAATATGGTGATCATTTAATAGGAGAAATAAGCCTCTAAAATTAAGTATCCTATATTGCCCCCCTTTCCCTGCCTGCGTAATGTTAATTTACATGATGAAATACTCGATAAATTGTGTGAAAATAAGTTTCTCATCAACATCAATTATACAAAAAAGAATACTTTCATTGACATTTTGTAATCCCCCCGAATTTTTTTCTCAGTACGGCCCTGATTGTAATGACCGCGTCGGCTTTTGTTAAATATACGCAACTAATTGATTAAATGAAATAAAGTTTGCTTTAAATATAAATATTGTTTTTTTCGCTGTCCCATATATTCTACCAGGGCTATCAAAACGGACGGGCCACGATCCTCCACTTTGTTGACGTCACATCCGGGGTTGATTTTTTATTTGATGGTCACGTTACGACACAGCTGATTGTCTTTAAAATATTGAAGTTGGAATGACGGTTCACGAATATTTGATTTTTTTAAAAATAAAGCCGATTTTGAGATTGTTTTTACCATATTCTTGCAGAACAATTTTTTTAAATGTATAGTGATCCTTAATTTTTTAGAGCCGCTTCATTAGCTCACACTAAAATGAAATTTAAAGCAGAAGCTAATGTGACAAACACAGTTGACAAAGTCATGGCGGGTAATTTAAATTCAAAATAAGAAATGCTAAATCTTGAAGGTTTTAACCCTTTAATCATCTTGCATCCTTACAAAAGTTTGGTGGAATATCGGGATGGTGGAATATCATAAATAAACATCTGACCTCCCATAATACCCAATGTAATAGTCAGCCCCCGGAGAACAGCTGATTTTTTCATGGTCGTGGCCTGTATTTTTTTGTGGGCCTTGATTCTACATATATTTATTTTCAATTAGGAATATGTGATATTTTCTCTGTAGACAGAACCAACTTTTTGATATAACAGAACATGCTATTGACAGAATAGAGTTTTTACTTTAGGTTTTACTTTAGCCTTAATACCTAGTAAAAGCAAACATAAGATGTCATATTTTTAAGAAGCAATATTTTTACAGTTTTAGGTTATTATTTTGCAGTTGGACCATAGTGTTTTTTAGAAATATTTTGATATTATCAATTGATAAACGAAACAATATTTGAGGTTATTTAAATTTTATTATAAGCTTAATAAAAAAAAGTCACTGCAGTTTTATGGGTTTTTTAGATTTTTAAAACAAGCTTTGTTAAATCGTTAATTCTATTTGCTACTTTAAAAATAATTCATTTGTATTGTGAATAACAACTGAATGACCATAATTATCGTTAATTATTGATATTTTATTGGCCTTAAATGTCGGTAATAAACAATGTTGTTTGTTCTAAAATGAATATTTTATTTATCAGGGTTGCGTTCAGCTGTGACTGGCGCCAAACCAAAATTGACATTCTCTCTATTTAGCCTTCTTCGATCCATCTTTGGACAAATGCCTCCCCCGATATCTTTCACTCTTCTCTGTCTGTCGCTGTGTTCATCCATCTAGCTCCTGCATGTTTCTTAAAATCATCCGCCCATCTCATTTGAGGTATTCCCCTACTTCTTTTATTTTTCCAGGGTCTCCAGTTTACAATACATTTTTTTTTACGGGTATGCGCACTCGCAAGGGGATCCCTATCACGCTCGAGAAGCGGCAAGTGCGCGGAAATGTTGGTGTGTGTTGGTTTTGAAACGGTTCAGGTTGTAACCTGCAGGGAAAACTGTCGCAGGGAGTTTATTCCACAGCGATGCTGTTCTTCAGAGATATGAATTCTGATATAATGAGGTTCTTGGTGCCTCTATTTTGACAATAAATTGATGGTTACCGTCTGTTTGACGTGTTCGCCTAGTAGGTGCTACTCCCGGGGGGATCATACGTGCCAACTCTTCAGAGCATTTTCCGTGATAATACCTGTAGAAGAGAGATAGATCGCCCACAGTTCTTCGATGTTCGAGACTATCCAAGCTACGGGTAAGTGCGGGGTCATTGATCCGCTTGATAGCTCGTTTTTGCACGGTGTTCAAAAGCATTAAGGTATGTTTGGGTGCCGCACTCCATATATGTGAGCAGTACTCCATAGTTGGTCGAATCTGGGCTTTGTAGAGTGTCAGCAGTTGGCTTGGTGTATACAGATGTCTTGTACGAAATAGCACCCCAAGCTTTTGGGACGCCCTTTTAGCTATATCTGCCACGTGACTGTGCCAAGACATGTTGATCTCTGCAGTGACTCCTAAGATGTTCAACTGGCTCTGCAATGCGACAGCACTTCCAGATAGCATGATGTTTGGCTCACCGGTGCTAGTCTTTTTTGAAAACAGGGCTGCTTGGGTTTTCTGCGCGTTGAACTGTACAAGGTTTTTGTTGCCCCAGTCCTCTATTATCTCCAAGTCGTTATTTATCTGTGATATTTCAGTTAGTCTAAGGTAATGGAATTCACGTGCGGAGAGACATGTGGGTGGTATGACTGAGGAGACTACATTGCCATCATCTGCAAAGCAATAAAGTGGATTTACTGTTTTATCTATGAGGTCATTTATGTAAATCAGAAAAAGTGTTGGAAAGGATTGCTCCCTGTGGCACACCAGCATTTATTTGGTAAGAGTTGGAGTTCCGGCCATCCAGTGCAACATAAATTCAGCAACCTGTTTTTTATTCTTTGATTGTATGTTTCTTTGGCGGCGTCAATAGTAATTTTACAACTATTTCTGGCTTCTATAAATTCTGTGTGGTTTTGAGCGGTTTGTTGTCGTTTCCAAAGGTTATATGCTCTGTGTTTTTTGTTGAACCAAGGTTTTGCATTAGCTCTGCGTTTTATTGTATGTGGGATATATGCATCCATTCCAGATAAGATTACTTTTGTTATTTCATTACAGCAAATAGTGGGATCAGCTGTTTTAAAGCAAACCTCTTGCCATGGAAAATCCAGGTAAAACTGTTTAAGGTCATTCCATTTTGCCGATTTATAGTGCCACATTTTACGAGGAAGTGATTGTTGGCTTGGCGGTATGAACATTTCGCATTTTGTTCTTATAAGTTTATGATCGGATGAACCAAGTGGAGGATCTACTTGAATTGTGTACAAGTCAGGATTTGTAGTTAGGAACAAGTCTAAAAGCGCTGCAAATTCACCCCTTTCTGAGATACGGGTAGGTTCATCGACAAGCTGCGTTAGACCACAACTTATGGCAAAAGCTTCTGCTTGCCTGCCTTCATTATCTGTTTTGTTGTGGTGTTTTAGCCAGGGTATATTGTGGACGTTGAAATCGCCTAAAAAAACAATTTCCGCATGTGGATAGCTAGACTGTATACTATCACAGTTTTCGGATAATGTCGCAAAAAAGTTTTGATACTCGGTGTTACTTGGCGGTCGGTAGAGGCAGCAAATGAACTTGGTCGATGACTTTGAGGTGAATTTCAGCCATATGATATCGAGGTTCGCTGGTTCTAGCTTCTCCTCTCGATGACATGAAAGGTCATTTTTAATGTACACACAGATCCCAAAATTATGTCGAAATCGGTGGTGTAGGTCATAGCCGGGATAAAGATAGTTCACAATAGGTGTTGCAGAACTGATTTTAGTTTCAGTGAGAACAAGGATGTCAGGTCTTTGTTCTTCAAGATATACATTACATATAATACATTTGTTTCATCGATCATCTTTCTGTTTGATATTATAGCCGGCAAATGTCCATTTTTATTTTGCGACTTCTCCTCTGATATCCCTTACTTTTTTTTTATTTTTTATCCATTTATTCCTTATTCTATTTGTTAGCTTTACATGTAACATTTGTCTTTTCATTGATCTTTGGGCTTTTGTTACCTTATCCATGTTTGGTTTTGTAAGTTTCCAGGTTATTGTATTGGTTATACACTTTCATTTTGAGGTACTGAGAATATTTTTTATTTTTTAATATGTAGCTTAATTTAACGAATGCTGCCCAGGCCAATCTTATTCGTATCTTGATTTATGCCGTTTGGTTTTCTTTTCTAGCGAAAAGATCTATGACCAAAGTAGGAAAAGATAAAATGAGAGAAAATTGTATATCAGAAAAAATATAGAAACTAATGAAAACAAGGCGGAACCTGGAGAAAGAAGGAAAAATAACATCGATGGAATACTCAGAAATAAATAAAACTAGAAAAATGATAAAAGAAAATAAAAGAAAGAGGCAAGAAATAAAGGTTGAGAGAGTTATAGAAAATAAGAAAAATATGAAATGTCTAAGGCCTCTATGTAGAAGCACACTTGACTTCGAATTTAAATTTGCCATTGTTTTCAAAGCAAGCCATTATTGCTTCACTTTTCGATTTTTAAATGAGTATTTATGCTCTAACGTATTTGAAGAGGTCGAGACCGCCATCAGAATTGGCGATACTCTTTGTGATTGGTCCAAGAGATTTTCAACCTCAGAAACCAAAGGGTTTTGTTATATTTTAAAAAGTTTTTTGTGTTTTATGTGCAATGGAATATATTGAGGCCAGTTTTGCTGAGAGTATTTGGTAGTTTTCGGTGTTTAAAAAGGGTTGAGCAACTCTGATCACATTTTTTACATTTGAAGTGAAAGGGGTGAAACCGGTTTAAGTTTGGATTTTGCCGTCGCCAAACGTATTCCAGGTATTCTTAAAGAAACAAACGCCCAATGCAACAAGGTTCATATGTGGACACAAGGTAATCTGAATCGAAGTCACTTGGTGCCCGGAACAATCATAGCTCATTCACTGTCACATTCACACTGCATGTAGACTCAATGGGCAGGCCCGCCATACGTGGACAAATTCCTTTTCTCAAGGAGTATTTAATTAATTTTAATTTAATTTGAGTTGCGGCGTCTGGTAGATTCCATAGCTAAAGGCTCTCCCATATTGACTGTTTTCAACCTGTGTGCATTACCGAAATCGTGCGGCGAGGTATTTACATTTTTATTGATTTATCGCACAATATTTCGTGTGTATGACACAGATTGTGTTTTCCAAAAAAAAAATTTTTCGGGGTAAAACAATTCGTAAAATCACGAGCCGCCACCGCGAGTCATAAAATGTTTACTTAATTGGTACTTCTTAACACTTTTTCATTCAATGATTGGGTCGCTTAGTTGTTTGTCTTTTTTTTTGTTGGTTATTTTGGCTAAGCGGCCTTTATCACTGTACCTTCTAAATAAAAGTTATAAGACCAAATCAAGCGAGCATCAAATCAAACTCTTACATGGAACCAAAAAATTGTGTGTGCTTAAGACCACACGGCAGAAGTGTAAACTTCAACAAGGCGAAATTGTTAATACGAAATATAAGATTTTTTGCGTTGTATATTGACAAAGTAATATACAAAGTAATAACATTTACATAATTATAATTGGGTATAAATTACTCTGGTAAATTTTGCTCTGAGTGGCCTTCATCTAAATCATCTAAACTGCTGACTGTTCCTCTCACAGTTAGTCAACTCAAGCCGACTTCACCCGAATGCGCGTTACATAGCCGAGCGTGACGGCTCAGTTCAATTCAGTACCCACCAAAAGTGCTAAACGTGCCTAAAGAAGTTTAAACGTCAAAAATTTATCAATTCTTAATAGAACCAGAGGAACAGTTTACACTCAGCCCTATAGATATTGAAAATAATTTCAGAAGCGCCCTTCTGTAGTTATTTAATTTAGATATAAAACTATTTATAACATTTGAAAAAAGTTAAAATCTCTAGATTTTACAGTGCGGAAGGGTTAGCAAGAAATGAGGACAACGATAGATATTTAAACATCTATATTTTCTGGCGACCTTTCAATTATTGTTTTCCGCCTTCTTCAAGCCTTAAAATTATTGGGTTCACACGTAGATCTTAACAAATAGGCACACATTTTTTAGACAAATAGAAGATATCAGGTACATGAGCAACACTAAACACAAAGACAAGAATGGCAGGGTCCCCCATAGTTTATCATAAAGGGCAAATAAAAAATCGTCTTGGAGCTTAAAGAAAAATGGCCATGCATAGCAACAGTCCTATGTTAAAAACGGAATTATTATTAACCGGACATTATCAAAATCGAAGTTCTGTCTTTTATCAAAACCGGACAAAATCAAACAGGACAAAATCATAAAAAGGGTAGGGCCTAGCTTATGACATGTACCTAAAAAACATCGGTTCTGATATTCCTTCACTGCAATTTTTTTACTGCCATGCCTAATGAAAACGCCGTATCTACATGGAGATTGCTATAGCACAAATGGCATTTTCATTAAGCAGGGTCCATCCTTAAAAGAGGCAGGTCTTGGACCCTAGGTTAGGATTCATTTGCAATAAATTGATTAAGAGGTTCGGTTCGGTTCGGTTCGGTTCGGTTGGGTTGGGTTGGCTCGGTTCGGTTCGGTTCGGTTATCACCGATTTCGGCCTCTGAGAAGAAGGACAGAGGGGCTAATTAAAGGAAAGAAACAGACATTTATACTTTTTTGGGTTCAAAAACAACAATATTTGTTACCGAATTAAATATGCCGCCAAACTTCTATGACACTGATTTGTATGAACAGAAAAGAGAGTGTTGCTCATGCTAGGCGTCGCCTCTCTTTATTATTTTGTTATTTTTGATTTTCTCCGGTTTTGATAAAAGACGTTATAATAATCTTCGATTTTGCTCTTGTCTTGTTTTGCTACTGAATGATGTTTTTATATATTGTCCGGTTAATAATAATTTCGTTTTTGCCATTGCACAGTTATACCATTTTCATTTATGATCTTGGGCGCTTTTGTTTTTGTCATTTATGACGATGGATAAGGATTCGAATCGCAGCATAGTTATCGAGCAAATAACTGTTTGTTAATTATTAAGATCTACGTGATAAGCCATTAATTTTAAGGCTTTAAAAAGTCGGAAAACAACCATTGAAATGTCAGCAGAAAATAAAGAGGGTTAAATCTCTATCGTTGTCTTTATTTCCCACTAACCCTTCCTCATTAATAGCATCATTTAGTAGGGCAGAGTTTAATAAAAAAGGGAATTGTTTGATTCGGGATCTATTGTGACTATTGAATTAGGTTCATTGCATCGTGGAAGTCTCAAGACGCCAGGCTTCCAGGATGCAATGAACTTATATTGTATTAGTTAGAGCTACTATCAATGCAGTGTCTCTGGCTACTAACGTATGTCAAACATTGACAGCCAAGAACATTCAAACGTTGATCCATAAAGAAGAAATTAAGCGTAAAAATTTTAAAAGTGGCCCTAAAAAATTGGCTAGCATTCAATGTAAAACTCATGCAAAATCAAAATAGAAAATTTGCTGGAAGCTCTAGAACCTAGTTAAAAACAAATAAATGCAATTATTAAACAAATAAACGTACTTATTACTACTGCATTACTTAACGTCTAGTCTACATTTACCTCCCCATGACGTCTTAGTTTTCCAATTTGAATTTTAACAAAAAAAGTGGCCTATTTAAACCTTTTTTAGAACATACTGCTATTGGTAAAATTTCATCTAGGTATAGCCTTTGCAATACCCCAAGTCCTTTTGCTATTCTTTTTTAATTTTCTGCTATAAAGAAGACAGAAAATAGCATCGAAAATTATTGTTGGCCCAGATTGCATTTGGCAGTTGCAATAAGGTCACTCATCATAAATCAAGCGTTATAGGGAGCAAAGCCTGACGTCGATTTTCTATTTTTTGGTTATAATTCTTGGTATTTTTTCCTCGGTTTCGCATTGGCGGCTCGTTCTTATTTTAAAAATATGGTTTTAACAAAGTCTAAAAATCTAGTTAACAATAATAATTGCGAAACTGGGCGATTGATCCTGATTGCATTGAAAGTCCCAGTATAAAAAAAGAAGTTATGGAAAAACCACGTATTCAACATTTTTTGCTAAAACGAGATATATTCCTATTATATTAGCTTGCTAAACATGTTTGTTAAAAAAAATACGCGTATGTTTTAAATTTAGTCGTAAATTCGTGGTTAAGTGTTAACGTATTTACACCACACTAACCAGTCTTACGCGGTATAAACCACGTACTTACACAGTACTAAGAATAAACCACGTAAAAACGAATCATATACAAGGTTGTTTCTTAGCAGCGGCAATTTTACGTGGCTCTTTCTTAGCACTATACATTTCCTTTAATGTGTATTTTTCTCGTCCTTTCTCTGCCTGTTGCTCGACTAAAGCTTATGGAAATGTAAGTACGTTTTTTCTTAGTATTGCATTTTTTTGTTTTTATTTTTAAAACAGATATTTATTGCTTCACTACCAAATAATCTGTTTTATTCAGTCGCTTTTTTTCGACCAAATTATGTTCATACGAAAATCCTACGCTTTTTTCGATCTTTAGTCCCACCTGTAGTAAGTGCAAAGCGGAATTTTAACAAAAATAGTAATAACGACAAAAATATAAAGACTCTCTTATGCCATTCAAAACAACGCCTTTAGAAAACTGCTACAAAAAGTTTTTAAAACAATTGACTGGTAAACTGAAACAGCTATTGATTATTCTGATGTCGCTGTTCTCGTCATAAATGACGATGCCAGTTTATTAAATAAAGTTTTCTGGATGATGAGAAAAAAAACCCACTATTTAACATATCAATAATTATTTCTATTATTTATTTAATTTATTATAAAATTAACAACAAATTAAATAAGGTAGTGTTTAGTTGCAACTGTCGTACCTTTTTCATATATTATAAGAAAAAATTAGTTTTAAGTTTTTTGTGTAATGCACATAGTTACCATAGTTCTAGTTATATTAGGCTTGTTTTGTATATAGAAATTCTCGAGGCCAGAGCTTCAATGCACTGATTAGAGGATGTGTGGATGTATTTGTATTTGAATTTTTATACTAAATATAAAACTTGTTTTTGATAGTTAGATTTTCAGTTTTTTAGTTGGTGCAATTTATTTTATTAAAATAGGCTTACAAGACCTTACAAATCTGATTAAAGCTTAATAAAATAATATTAATAAGCTGTTCAAGTTATATTGCAACATCTTAAGCTTAGTAATTAGTAATAGCCTCAATAAAGCTCTTTTTAGTTTAGATATTGTTGTCTGAAAGACTTTTTAAAATTAACTTGGCGAGAGTTTGTATGTTTTTTGTCTCCAATACTGTTTTTATTGAAATTCTTAAAGCCTTTGCAATTAAATCAGTTGGAAACTTCCTGGACCCCACCCGGAGCTAAGATTTTTTTAGATATTTTACACAAATTTTATGAATAAATTAATTTAAAAAATAAAATATAATAAAATGCGGGTCACTGGATGAATGCGTACCAGTAAAGTACATACGCTGTACATATTTTTCATCACATAGAATCATTTTGGGACAGAAACGTTTCTCAGAAAACTGCCAAATAGCAATTAAATCACAAATTAAATAAAAAATAAGCCATAATCAAAGAAAATATCCATAATCTTTCAAAGTCAGAAATTTTAAAATGATTAACTGCTTAAACATCGATCGATCATAGTTTCTGATAAATAGTTTCGCAGCACCCGTTTTCAGTTACTTTAGTAACCTGTGATCAGGGCCGTATCTGAGGGGGGGTTTTGGGGGTTCAACCCCCCCCCCCCCGAAAATTAAATAGGAATGTGTTTTTTAAGTTTAACCTTTTTTCATATTCAATAAACCCTCCATTTTTCAAATTCCACTGGCCTAACCCCCCCCCCCCCAAATTTTGGTCCAGATACGGCCCTGCCTGTGATCGTTTAGAATACTCGTGCTTTTTGTAAAAAAATTTGTCTACAATGAAAACATGTTCTTTTCTTGAATAAATTTTTTTACCTTAAAACAATTTGTTTTGAATTAAAATATTTCTTTTCAGTTCCACGCAACGTTTAATCTTAAAATGAGACTTTATTTTTCTTCTGTAATTGTTTTGTTTCACTATATTCCATTTCCAAAAAAATCAATAGTTTATCATCATTGACTTCTATACCCTACGGGTAGACCCGGCATGGGCCAAAATTGCCATTATATCAAGCTTTTATCGCAATTGACCAAATACAAGTAAGAATTTAATGAGCAAAATAGGGATGAAAATAGAATTTCGGTTTGGTGAGTCCGGAAACATGCAACATCGCAAAAATATTCTATTTGCTTGTCTTGGATAAAAAAGGGCAGTGGCGGCGCAAAATAAAAATTTTGAATTCCACTAGAATTTTTTTATCAACAATTTTCTGTTTGAATAATAAATAATTCATGAATACTTACTTGTGTGTGTTTACAAAATTCTCTTCAGTAAAAAAAAAGAGTAAAAAGAATTTCTAAGCATGCTAAGTGCAGTGGATGTATTAAAATTATTGTTTTCATCTTAGAACTTTACAAATGTTGTACCTTCCAGGTAAAATATTTTCTTTCTTTGAACAAGGGTCTTCTTCAACTCTTCTTTTCTTGGGTGGACTACAAGTTATGCTCGAGTCAGATGAAATTTCGGAACTAAAAATTTCAATTCGAAATGGGACAACCGGGCGCCGGGCCAACTCGGCGCCGCCAACAGGGCGCCGGGCCAACTCGGCGCCGCCAACAGGGCGCCACGCCGGGCCTAATGGGCGCCGGGCCAACTCAGCGCCGGACTATTTTTTTTTCGATAAAATGTGCAGATAAAAACAAAATAAATATGTTATTTATACAAAACTTTCAACATCTATTAAGTCGAGTGTTGAAATTTGGTAGGTGTAGTGTTCTGCGACTTGAAACACCGCCAAGTTCCATATTCGATACATATCGATGCATAAATAAGAAAGTCCGCCATTTTGGATGCGCCACTTTAATTTTTTTAAGGTTGTTTTTCATCTGCACATTTTATCAAGAAAAAATATTTTAGTCCGGCGCCCAGTTGGCTCGGCGTCAAGTTGGCCCGGCGCCCAGTTGGCCTGCCGCCCAGTTGGTGGCGCCGAGTTGGCGGCGCCCAGTTGTCCTAGACTGCAACACATTTAAGGGGTCTGGTACGTTTTACCACCTTTCTTAAAACTACGAAGTTTTTTGAAAAATGATAATTTTAGACCATTTTATAGTGATTTCTAAAAAAAAAATTGTGGACTATCGTTGATTTTGTTAAAAAAATTGAAATTGAAACATTCTTAAAACCCCATTAAAACCCATACAAATTGCTACAAAAGAAGCATTTTCTCATTTCAAACTGAAACAAAACGGTCCCTGACGTCTATCAGCTGTCAACAAAAACTTGAAATAACTAAGGTCACTGATCCAAATCGGGTCAGTTTTTTTGGTCCTTTTATGAAAATGCACAATTTTTAAAAAAGCATGAAATTCAAAACAAAATCAAGAAAATTATGATTCCTACATTTTTACAAATAAAAATTAGTTTAATTGAACATTATATCAATTTTTATTCCTTAAAACACTAAAAATTAATAATTATTTACTTCTTTAAAATTTATCGAAGGTCTAACTGAACAAAAGCAAACTGAACCCATCCGTATCGAAATGAACCAAATCAAACCGAATCTAACGGTTCGGTTTGGTTCGGTTCGATTTGCTTAAACTGAACCGAACCTAACCGAATATAGCTAAACCTAACCTAAACAATCCTAGCGGAACCTAACCGAACATACTCAAACTGAACCAACCTAACCCAACCCAACCCAACCTAACCCAACCTAACCCAACCCAACCTAACCCAACCTAACCCAACCTAACCCAACCTAACCCAACCTAACCCAACCTAACCCAACCTAACCCAACCTAACCCAACCTAACCCAACCTAACCCAACCTAACCCAACCTAACCCAACCTAACCCAACCTAACCCAACCTAACCCAACCTAACCCAACCTAACCCAACCTAACCCAACCTAACCCAACCTAACCCAACCTAACCCAACCTAACCCAACCTAACCCAACCTAACCCAACCTAACCCAACCTAACCCAACCTAACCCAACCTAACCCAACCTAACCCAACCTAACCCAACCTAACCCAACCTAACCCAACCTAACCCAACCCAGCCCAACCTAACCCAACCTAACCCAACCTAACCCAACCTAACCCAACCTAACCCAACCTAACCCAACCTAACCCAACCTAACCCAACCTAACCCAACCTAACCAAACCTAACCTACCTATTGTTAATAAATATAGTAAAAGTTGTTAGGTTTATGTCCAGGGGGTAACCATTGTCCATAATCGTCGGAAATCGAGTTAGGATTAGGGTATGCGACCATAAACATTGAGTGGCGAGTGAGTGTTTGGTCTTCAATTTTTTTAGGGAAATTTTTCAAAATCTTTTTTTGCGCACTCTGGGCACCCTAATAAACCGTAATCTGGTCACCCTAATCCATCGCAATCAAAGAAAATGGGTAATCGAAGTGTCACAAATTTTTTGTTGGTTTCTATTCTTCTTTTATATTATGTAGGACAAAATTATTAATTAAACTAAGTGACCTTATTAAGTAAGACAGCATGATAGTCAAATGACATTAGAAGGACATAAACATATGATACCGGCCTGTAGACCGGTCGCGGTGGTCATATAATAATAAATATATACTTTCGCGATGAAAGACCAAAATTTAACTTAAAATTACTGTAAAGTCCGCAAAAAACATTAAATTTATCGAAATTTATAAAAACATAGATCAGTGTGTGTAACAATTCATCAAGATGTATGAAACTCGACCGTGACATGTCAAAAGTTTGGTTCGAAAAAACAAAAACAACTGGATAAAAATCGGTATGTAAGAATTTAAAAAGAAATCATTTTTAAGAAAATCAAATACGTTTTGTTAATTTTCATGCAATGCAAAAAAAAGTGCGGGGAAGTGACACTTTCTGAATCAAAATGTGTGAGGGTAAAATCGCACGGTCGCAGAAAAAACTATCTATCGTGACGCTACTGAACTTTCTCGTGTTTTAGGAAAAACTATCTGTCAAGACGACTTACCCATGAAATGTTGTTTTTTTATGGATTTTTTTTCTTCTTTTGCACAAAAAACAATTTATTTTGGACCATGTTTAAACTCAAATAGTTACTTCTAAACTTGTTTTTAAACATTTTAAGATTTCTTTTTGTAATATTCCCGCACAAAATTCAAAAAAAATCATTTCCGTACTTAGACAACATTGTCTATCAGTTTTCCCTGTATACACGGACTAGCAGGTAGAATCATTTAAAATACGGCAGGTGGATTAAAGGTAGCCAGCTGCTTTTCTGTCGCACTTATGCCGTCAGTGTGAAAGAGATAAAAGTACCCTTATATTATCTAGGGTATTATTAGCATGCAAAATCACCCTATCTTTGTCCGTTTCACATGTTCAATAATGTCTATCTCTGTTTTTATTGTAAAAGAAATACCCGACCATAGGAACCAAATTGGATAGGGTCAATAAAAAATGCCTTGTCTTTCCGTCTCTAACGCCCTTTTAGGGCGTTATACAACTCAATGTTTATCATCTATTTTCCGAAACATAAAAACCGGTATATATCAACTTTGGGTTTATTACATGTATTAGCAATTCAGAACAAGAAAAAGTAGAACTCATGACAAAGCTACCGCCCCTAAAGCAATTTGGCGATCAAATTACATTGTGGTAAAAGGTCTTACAGCATTCAATCTAATCATTTAGTTGAAACGTTTTAACCACCATTACATTATTCACTGGTTATCACTCAAAATGTTTTAACCTCCTATCATTGAATGTAACCATTCAGACAAAACACTTCAACCATTTTAGCATTAATTATTGGTTATCAGCAAAAACGTTTTAAACCCCAGCTTTGATTGCAGGTTCGTAGGTTAAATATTTCAACCGCCTAACTACTAAATAATGGTAGTGGTGGATAACTTAAATTATTTTCTATTTTATGTAAATCTATAAGGTAATCTAAATACAATGAAAGTTAACAAAAATATCAACTTTAATTTATAATCTATAATAATAATTATAATAATAATTTACTCGAATTCGTCTTATCGGTATCGGGAAGAGAGTCTTTCATGTAAGTTCCCGTAGGAAATTGTTCAAGTAGTGAAATATTATAATTTTGGTCGAGGCAAAATAGGATAAGCGCCACGCTGGTAGCTGAAACCTGCAAAGAGATGTAGCTCAAGTGCCACGAGCATATGAATTATTTTATGGAATAATAAAATAACTACCAATTTTTAAAAATAAATGGAAAGGTAAAACAAGGTAACCAACATTTATTTTGTCGAATAGTCCAAATACCATTGTTCAAAATTGTGTCTATATTTTGTCGCTTAGTTAAAAAAACCAGGATCTATTCTTTTTTCATTTGACTTAAGCGACAAAAAAATCATCGTAGAAGCCTGAATAATAGCTCATTCGACGCAGAAAAAAAAACTTTGGTGCTTAAAACTCTATTTCCAATAATGTGTTGACTTTTTGCCTTTTAACCATCGATATATAAATATTTGCCTCTGCCATTATTTTTAAAAAGCGTTTCCTAAAATTTATAATTTCCAGTTATGCGACTATCAAAGCAAGGCAGCGATAAAAGTAATATTTTGCTTCCAGAGAAAAGGGTGCCTTAGATTAATTCAGTTCTAATTTATATAATAAAACAATTTCTGTTTCACATTAAAATAGGGACAAGACATTTTTTGTGCTATATCAAGAAAATATTCTCTTGGTGAATAGGAAAGCACAAATTATTTTACTTCAAAGCAAGTTGCTTTGATATAAGACAATTTTTTTTACCGTGGATATACGCAAAAATTTTAAAAGCTATATGAATACCCAGCAGTAGCCAACTCGAATGACGAGGCTATTATAAAGCAACTTTAATCTGTTTAGATGATTTACGGCAACTAAAATCGCAAAGCAACGCCGGTGACCATCGAGAATTATGGACCACGAGTTCGGTATACTGCAGACACAGCATTTTTGTATTTTTGTCCGCTCAACTGCTATACCAGGTCAATTATTCACCAGTGCAGCAGTTTTTATTACGACTTGTATCAAAATAACAATTACAGTTTGGTTATTGAAATGATCAAGCTTACATAGGGAGAAATCTGTTTAAAGAGATATTCTGAAAAACTGTTCTTAAGAGTATTTTTCACAAATGAATAATTTTACAGAGCTACTCGCTTGTCGATATATTCGAATTGATGTCGTAGAGCAACTGCTATAGACTTGCCTTATCAGATTTTCGGATATAAGTGCACAGGAAAAAACACTCACGAAAAACATCGCTTGCGAAAAAACGTGCACACAAAAATTAGCGCACAGGGAACATAGCGCACACGGAAAAAGCGCACAGCGGAAGAACTTAAACAATAAGAACACGGGCACATAAAACACGAAAAGTGGTCGTACATCTGCCGTGCAAAGCAAAAACCTAGTAACTCGACTTACTCGAAAATGAGATTTTTATATCATTGAAATCTCAGCCAGCCAGTTTTTCTAGAATGTGGCTATCCTTAAAAACAAGGAAGTTATGTAGTTAGTATGTAGTTAAATAAACTATAGTTAGTATGTAGTTAAATAAACGTCAAACTCTATTTCCCAAAACACTAGTTTTTGACTTACTAGGTTTTTGCTTTGCACGGCAGACATTTCAATTCATGTTTGGTGTTCTAAGACTAACATTTTTTCAGACATCTAAAAAGAATTCAAAATTTTTAAAAACGTTGTGAGCTTATTTTTATTAAAAATTAATATATAAATATAATAATTAAAATTAAAACGGATTACCATGGGCGTACTTGAAAACTCGAGACAGAGGGCTAGTGACGTGACATACCTGCAATAAAGAAAAATAACCTGATCCTCCATCTTACCTTTGATTTTATTAAATGGATCAAGAAAATCATTTTATATTTTATGTTATGCAATTAATAATAAACGTGTTTCTAATTGAAGAAATACTTCACACCATACAGCTGAGATAAATAATAATTGATTAATTAATTGTTTAAGAGAAACGTACTATGTGGCTGTCACCCACTAGTACAATTCTGTGCTTAGTGATACTCTAATTTCATCATGAATAAGAAAAGCATTTAAACGTGGCGTAAAGTACGATGTATGCGTTCTGTCGCATTTAAACACGTCTTATAGCTCTACATATGCGAACTAGCATTTAAACATGACTTATAGCTCTACGTATGCGTACTGGCATTTAAACGTGGCGTAAAGATCTATGTATGCGTAGTAATTACATAATGAAACAGAGGGATCACTTTATTAGGGTTTTAATTTTACAAGATCTGATCAGTTTTATTTATATCGATATAAATGCACTCCACTGACTTTATGCACCAAAATATGCCAGGTAAAAGAATTGTTACAGCAATTTTCTTTAGTTTTATTTTATTTATAATTTATCTATTTCGCCTCAAAAATAATCAGCCATACAAATTCAAATTGTGGCACCTTGCGCCGTCCAAACAACGCGGGTGCTAAGGACATGAAATGACACATTCTGTCAAGCGATAAACACGTGAACTCGTGAAAAATCATTCTCTTCTTTCGAAGACTAATTTTCTTTCGAAAATTAACTATTAAACATAAAAACCTTAGTTATTAAGTGCTACCATCCTCAATCCAAAGACTGAACGTGAGACTACTTCGAGAGCGGGCCCGCAAGCCGAGAAATAACCATCAAAAGGTAGGTGCCATTTTTTCTCTTGCTTTTGTATGGTTGCGCGATCAAGAAATATTAAATAAGAAAATTACACCTAAAGAAAGTTACAGTCCGCTATGAATTAAAGAAGAAAATCTATTCACACTATCCATTACATTTTATGGACCTCCGAGCCGCATCTAGGCTATGAAAAAGCGTTTTTAAAAATATTCTAATTTTTCTTGAACGCCATATTGGGCTTCATTCTTATCAAACGGACCACAGTTTAGTTGTAGGTAATCGAGTTTCCTTGGATACCTACGTATGTGTGCGTGTGTGTGTGGCCTCCTAAATCTAAAATAAAAACTACAGGGTCAGTCTTGTTTACTACCTACTATCGATAAATTTAATACATATATTTATTCGGGAATTTTGTGTTTTCAAAATTTGATTTAATGCAAAAATAAAATACAAATCTTCTATCAAATATCGCCTTTCGGTTTCGCGTTTCCGCGATTTTAAACATATTTAGTGCGCTAAAGTGCAAAAAAATAAAAGTGTTTAAATAAATCAAAATCCAAGTAACCAAATACAAAAAATCAAAAACTCAAAAACTGTTTTAAAATAGATACCTTTGTTTCAATAATTTAAAACCAAGTCAATACAAAAAAAAAATACTTAACAATCAAAATGGGGGATGCAGAATTAAAAACATTTACTAGAAAAAGAAAAATCGCTTTGACTAGGATCACTGAAATCTATACTTTGGCAGTAAAAGCCAAGGATGATGAAGCCGAGCGCCCTACCTTTCAAATTGCTTTTGAAACTTTGGAAGATCAATATTTTGAGTTTAAACATCTCCATAACGAATTGATTGGGTTGTTGACCGACGATAAAGATTTCGATGCGGAAGATACAATTAGAAAAAATTGTGACACTTTTTATTTCCAAGCAAAAGCAATATTTTGTAAGTTATTTCCAATTCCAGGCACTTCTAGGCCGCAGTCCTCTGTGCCTACTCCCAGCAGTCATAGTTTTGAAAATTTTAAACCTTCAATTCCGGTTTTTACGGGCTCAATGCTAAAATGGCCGACTTTTCTAGATCTTTTTTCAAGCATAATAGACAAAAATCCTGCACTATCGAATGCCTTAAAATTTCGGTATTTAATTACTTTATTGCAGGGTGAACCATTAAATTTGGTAAAGTCGTTACCAGTTACTGATAGTAACTATTTAATTGCCTTTTCAAATCTACAAAAAAGGTACAACAATAAGCGCCTTTTAGCTACGTCATATTGGAATTCCATTGTGCATGTTTCCTCCATGAAATCAAATCAGAGCTCTAAAGATCTTAGAAATATTTTGGACACGTTTACTGAAAATCTAGAGGCCCTGAATGCCTTAGAATTTAATACAAAAGATTGGCAGTTTCCGTTGTTTAATTTATTGCTGGGAAAAATAGATACTCCCACTAGATCAGCCTTTGAGGTTTGCCATACTGAAAAGGAAATTCCTAGTTACACCGATCTATATGAGTTTTTAGAAAAACAGTGCCAAGCACTAGAATCGGTTCAGTATTTTCAGCCTTCAGTATCAAATATGGAAAAAAAATCTAAAAGTTTTGGATCTGGTAACTACAATCGTTCAAAACCAAATTCATATAATAACAATAATTTCAAAAACTCCTTTATGACAGGCATACCACAAAAACAACAAATTTTACCAAACTTTAATAATCATAATCCAAGCAACTTTCAAACAAAAATATCAAAACAATGCAAGTTATGTAACCTTTCGGTACATCCTTTTTCTCAATGACAAGTTTTTTTGCAAAAAACTCCAGCTGATCGTCTCGCTTTCGTGAGACAAAATAATATATGTGGCAACTGTTTAAGATCAAATCATTTTCTTTTAAAAGATTGCTTATCGCCTTTTAATTGCAAATCCTGCGGGTTACGTCACCATAGTTTATTATGTGACGTCACAACTCGATTTAACCCAGCCCAACCTAACATGCAAACTTCTTCATTTATTTCAAACATTCAGTCACCAACGCAGAATCAACAATCAAATTATAGTTTATATCCTAATAATATCGATTCAAATCAAATACCTTTCTATGATAAAAATATTCAGCAGAATATTAACCCAACCTTAACTAGCATGCAGCATTCTAATCAATCTAATTTTAAGTCACAAATGCAACCAATTCAAGATCAATCTCAACAACAAATCAATCAAAGTCAATATCCTTCTACTTCGCAACAAAATCAACAATTAACGCAAAATACATCTCGACAACAACCTAACCAAACCAACTGTTATACCTCATTCACCCCAAGCTGTCAAAGCACAGTACTATTGTCTACCACTATTGTAGAAATCCTCGATGCACGCGGGAACTATCAAGTAGTGAGAGCCGTCCTAGACAACGCCAGCGAAGCCTCTTTTATCAGCGAAAACTGCTTAAATAGGTTAGGTTTATCTAGGAAAAAATTATCTGTTCCTATTCTAGGAATAAATCAATCTTCTTCTTCAACAAAAGGTATGACGCAATGCACTATTCGTCCAGTTGGAAAAACTGATCCCACATTTTCCTTTAACGGTTTAGTCGTTCAAAGATTATGCTCTTCTTTACCTAGTGTCCAAATTAATCCAAGAAATTGGAATTATCTTTCAAACATTAAACTAGGCGACCCCTTCTTCTACAAACCAGCCCCTGTTGATCTACTTCTAGGCGCCGAGATTTATTCCCAAATTATTAAATCAGGTCGTATTTCTGGGTGTCAAGGTCAACCAGTCGCCCTAGAGATGGAGCTGGGATGGGTGTTGTTAGGCAGGGTCGAACAAAACATATCTTATCAATCCAATCCCTTAAAAATCGAAAACTACTTTACCGCTTTCGATAACTCTCTAGACTTGACTCTTAGGAAGTTCTGGGAGCTTGAATCGATTCCTCAAATAAGCTATTTATCCCCAGATGAGAAAAAAGCTGAGGAAATTTATCAAAATACGGTATCACGTGATAGCACGGGACGATTCATGGTAGCTTTACCTTTTAGGCACTCTGAACCCGACTTAGGTGACACGTTTTCTAGAGCTTACCGTTGTTTCATTTCATTAGAATCTAGACTTCTTAAAAATCCTGAAATGTATTCCATGTATTCAGATTTTATGCTAGAATATTTAAAAAACGGGCACATGAGCCTTATTTCAAATAATGAACCGAAATCAATGAATGTTTCATATTTACCACATCACGGGGTACTAAAACCCGATAGTACAAGCACGCGTTTGAGAATTGTATTTAATGGATCTTCAATTGGAAGTAAGAATTATAGCTTAAATGAGACCCTTTTACCAGGCCCTAAACTTCATGCAGATATTACAACTATTTTATTAAGGTTTCGTTTTCATTCTATAGCAATTCTTAGTGATGTTCAAAAAATGTTTTTGCAAATCAATTTAGTACCCGAACATAGAGACTATCAGCGTTTATTGTGGCGTTTCCACCCCAATGAACCCCTAAAAGAATATCGTTTAAATACTGTTGTTTTCGGACTCACTTCAAGCCCTTTCTTAGCAATCAGAACCTTACGAGAGTTAGCCTTTCAAGAGAAAAATAAGTATCCAAATGCTGCAAAAGTAGTTCTTCAAGACGTTTTCATGGACGATGTCTGTACGGGCAGTTCTGATTTGTCTTCTGCGCAAGCGCTACAAAAAGAGCTGATTGGCTTGCTAAAATCCGGTGGGTTTGAACTACGTAAGTGGGCAAGCAATGACCCAAGATTGCTATCATCATTGTCTCCTTCAGATTGTCAAGTTCCAATATCTTTCGATAAGGAACAACCTTCTAGTATTAAGGTCTTAGGGCTTCAGTGGAACCCTTCGTCAGACACATTTTCATATAAATGCAATCAAGATAATAGTCCGTTAACAAAACGTAAAATCCTCTCTGTAATTGCTAAAATATACGATCCTTGCGGATACATATCGCCAGTAACTCTTCTCGCAAAATCAATAATGCAAGAACTCTGGAAGCAAAAAATCGATTGGGATGATCAACCCCCACCCCACATCTGCGAAACTTGGTTACAATTTAACTCACAGTTTTCTAGTTTATCGGAGATTTCTCTCCCTAGATATATTTTTTCATCTAACATACAACGTTGCCAAATTTTAGCATTTTGCGACGCTTCTGAGCGCGGCTACGCATGCGCTATATATCTACGTATCGAATTATTAAACGAAATCAAATCTTCCCTTGTTATTGCAAAAAGCAAGGTAGCCCCACTCAAAACAGTTTCGATTCCTCGACTGGAGCTATTGGGAGCTACGCTCCTTGCTGATTTACTTCGATTTGTCCTAGACATTTATTCGTCAATGATAACAATCGATGAGATCTTAGCATTTTCTGACTCAGAGGTAGTCCTGGCTTGGATTTCTAACTCTCCGCATAGGTGGAAAACTTTTGTGGCTAATAGAGTCAGTCACATCCAGGAAACCATTCCAGATATTCCCTGGTATCATATCCGAACTCTGGAGAACCCAGCCGACTGCGCCAGTCGCGGCCTAACTCCAGATAATTTACTTAATCATTGTTTATGGTTTACCGGTCCCCCCTGGATATGTTCTCCTCGCTCTGAATGGAATTTAGCTTCCCTGTCAGAATCGAATATTACTAGTTCTGTTTTAGAGGAAGAGAAAATACAGGTTTTGCCCACAATTCTGAATAATGATATTTTAAACGATCTTTTACATAATTATTCATCTATTTTACAAATTCAACGTATTATTGCTATTTGGCACAGATACTTTTTCAACATTAAGCATCAGGACACTAAACGCACTGGTTTTATTACGCTTTTTGAATTACAAGAATCTTTACTTGTACTTGTCAAGTACGTGCAAAATCAACATTTTTCTAATATCTTCTTAAAAATTCAAAATAATGAACTTTTACCAAAACCATATCGCAAATTAGCGCCTTTTCTCGACCCCCAAAATCGTATTCGAGTTGGCGGGCGGATTAGAAATTCAATCACATTATCATATGATGTAAAACACCCCCTACTATTACCAAGTGATAGCACACTTACCAAGCTGATCATTCAAAATATTCATTCAACCTACTTGCACCCAGGATTTAATACAACTATGTATTTACTTCGACAACAGTTTTGGGTACTTTCAGCACGTAGAGTTATTCAAAAGGTTTTATCATCTTGCGTTAAGTGCTATCGCACTCAACCCAAAGCTCTTACCCCCTACATAGGTGACCTTCCAAGCTTCAGAATATCACAGCTGAAATGTTTTTCAAATGTTTGCATTGACTACGCTGGACCTATAAAATTAGCTCAAGGGCGTAAATTAGTCATTCATAAGGCTTACATTTTAGTGATTGTGTGCACAGCTTCTAGAGCTATTCATCTCGAACTAGTTTCTAACCTAACCTCAGAGGCTTTCATTGCTGCTTTCGGAGATTTGTCAATCGAAGAGGAGTTTGCACCAATATTTATTCTGACTGCGCAACTAGATACAAGGGAGCTTACAAGGAGCTTACCGAGCTTTCAAAGCACGCCGCAGATCATTTAAAAATTTCTTGGTTTTTCAATGTACCTGCTGCCCCACATTTCAATGGGCTTGTGGAAGCTGGAGTAAAATCCGTTAAAAGCCATTTACTTCGTGTTATCGGTGATCAAATATTAAACTTTGAGGAACACTATACTCTTTTAACCGATGTTGAAGCATTGCTAAACAGCAGACCCTTATGGGCGCAAAGCTCTGACCCGAACGACTTAGCTCCTTTGACTGCAGGACATTTTCTTACGTTATCTGCACTAAATTCAGTTCCTGATCCAGATCTTTCTCATTTAAAACTAAATTCCTTATCTCGTTGGCAACTTATACAAAGGTTGAACACAGATTTCTGGAAGAGATGGAAATCAGAATATTTGAACACCCTGCAACAAAGGTCAAAATGGCACGAGCCAAACCCTAACATTGAATTGAATACATTGGTACTTAAAAATGAAAATGAGCCACCAATTCATTGGTTACTTGGACGCATAGTCGAGTTACACCCCGGCCGAGATGGGCATGTAAGGGTTGTTACGGTGAAAACTAAAACCGGGTTATTTAAGCGACCTATAGTTAAACTGTGCCCTTTGCCTATGGCTTCAGATTAAAATTAAAATATTAAATTTTAATTTCTTTAGTTTAATTGTAAATATAAATTTCTTTTCAAAATAGAAAAAAAAATTATTATTTTTTTTCTGTTCAAACAATGTTTGGAATTATCTTTATGTTTTTCTATTTTTTACTTAAAAAATGCATAAACGCGTTTATTTTTTGCTACTAAATTACTATAATTGAAAACATTCGTTTTCGGTGGCGGGAAATGTTACAGCAATTTTCTTTAGTTTTATTTTATTTATAATTTATCTATTTCGCCTCAAAAATAATCAGCCATACAAATTCAAATTGTGGCACCTTGCGCCGTCCAAACAACGCGGGTGCTAAGGACATGAAATGACACATTCTGTCAAGCGAAAAACACGTGAACTCGTGAAAAATCATTCTCTTCTTTCGAAGACTAATTTTCTTTCGAAAATTAACTATTAAACATAAAAACCTTAGTTGTTAAGTGCTACCATCCTCAATCCAAAGACTGAACGTGAGACTACTTCGAGAGCGGGCCCGCAAGCCGAGAAATAACCATCAAAAGGTAGGTGCCATTTTTTCTCTTGCTTTTGTATGGTTGTTCGATCAAGAAATATTAAATAAGAAAATTACACCTAAAGAAAGTTACAGTCCGCTATGAATTAAAGAAGAAAATCTATTCACACTATCCATTACAAGAATAAACGATTTTAATAGGTAATTATGGTAAGCCCTGTGAGATTCTACTCACCAGTATTTTTATTAAACACACACTACACAAGCACTCGAACTTATACTGAAAAGCTCGTCGCAGGCATGTACCTTTTCCAAACGTTTATTTAGAAAAGCAAACCCATAAATATTGTATATCAATGGGACCGTTCTTTATCTTAAGTATGTCTGCGTCATCGATTATTAGATAGACTCTTATTTCTTTACTATGCAAAAACTTACTTCTTACAACGTATATATGGTGTCCCAGATAAAAGCAACTCCATTAGGATTTTTTAATTTAAACAAACTCGTATCTCTTACCGTTTCCGGAATCCCCATGTAGTTGCTTTTATTTGAGACACCCTATATATACTCACTTTTCTTTAACAAAACACACTAATTAATAAATGTAAGGACCTTTCAGCATTAACAAACTTAATTCTTTAAATGCACTATAACAGGATTTTTCTTTTTTAAAACCTTTAATTATGCGTATCGCATATTTTTGTAGCATAAAAACTTTACTGACATTAGTAACTCTTTCGCAATATATTATCTCATACTTCAGAAAAGAGTAAAAGTTTGAGTAATACAGAGTTTTCAGAATATGCTTGCTAGGTTCACTGAACACATTTTATAAGAATTAATAAGTAGATTATAGTTTTTTGGATAGGTTATCTATTTGAGTATTTTAATTTAGACGACTCAACATAAAAGCCCAACATTCGATAATCGTTCGAATTCGAACTTTAAAAATTTTCCATCCAGGTTTACGCCCTTAACTACATACATTCGACCTGATTGATTTCAAGATCATACAGACGGTTTTTTCTTTATTAATGAACAATTTTATTCTCCAATTTGTGGTCTATTTGTAAACTTTTGAACTCCATCTTGAAGTTTTTCTATTAATTTTTCAATTGATTTTTCTACCGTCATTAAACCAATATCATCGGCAAATGTTGCTAAGGGATAATTTCCTGGTTTTGGGATATCGCAATGAAAATAATAAGTCACAGGCCTAGTATGCTATCCTGTTGTACGCCTGCTTGAATTTGTCTTAAATATGAAAAATTGATATTTAATCTACTACCTTTTTTTTCTATTTTTTTAAATTACCGTAGGTATTGAACATATGAAATCCTTTGTCTGCGAATCCGTCTTCATTTTCCGAAATTCCATTTAAAGAGCTTTTAAACATATTCCTAAAGATTACATTTCCCAATCCCAGGTTATATATCTTGCTGTGCGCTTCCATAAACCTTCCGGTTACGCTCCATATTTCACCTAAAGGGTTAAAATTAAGTAGGCATGTCTTTAGGATGCCTAAATATTACTCGGAACGCTGATTTAAATAAAATGCTAAGATATTTTTTCAGGATTTTTTATCTAGAAGAGTTATCAACTAAAAGTTTTTCGTTCAATGTACTCTACTCTCTACATAACAAGTACTATAATTACCTGGGTCAAGTCAACATCTATATGATAATAATACTGATAATTTGCGAGTGAACCAATACAAGCCCATCGACGTTGACCACTGGCAAGTCTATTGTAGCCTCCATTTGAGGACGTCCTCACCACGAAATGCTCAGTCTTTGAAAAAGGCTAGCAAGTTCTTTTGGTGAGTTCTTGTTTACATCTTCCGCGCCGTTTTGAGGTTTCTCAAATACATTTCGACAAAATCGTGCTAAAGCCAGACATTTGCACAATATCTGTTGAATACTCGCGTATTCTTCCATACAGAGGATGCATTCGGTGTCTTTTGTTAATCACATCGAACGCAACAGTATATGTAAACTTAGGAACTCGCGTTTCTGAAAGCTTAACAAATTTACCCTTGCTTTAGCTTCCTCTTAAATCTAGTTAACATATATTTTTAGGTTAATTTCTTAACCCACCACTAGAACGCGAGTTAGTTTAAGGATAACTCTCCATGAATAAACCACCACCATTATTTGACAGTTTTTCGTATACAGTTCAACTAGTATACGGATTTTCTGTCTGATAAGTCTTTACCGATTTTCCTAGCTATCTTCTTGCCTGATTCTCTATTAAATTCCTTGACATGAACTAGTTTTGGAAGGCTTCCTCATTACTGTTGTAATGTGTATTCACTCCTTGTTAAAATAATTATCTTTGTGACGTTATATGCAATACCTAGTGCTGGTCCAGGCCCAATTAAATAATCAGAGGATGCCAAAGGACACATTACCCTCATGACTAGAGTGATCTGACGTCTACATAAGTAACAATTTGTTAGATCTTATCAGTACATTCAGTGTGTCTTTGCAGCTCCAAACCATTCCCAAACCGAACCTGTAAAAAAATGCGTGATCTGAAATACACCGACCACACAGCGCCACATAAGGTAGGGAGAAGTACGGGATAATAAATCTGAATCGTTTGGTAAATGAATCCAAATCGAACGGAGCCAAATCTGATTGCTCTTATTTTTAGACAGATCTTTCAGATTAATATGTTTGAGGTTATCTTTATAATTTTTTTTGTCGTAGAAAACTGGCGTTTTTTGTTTTAAAAATTAGGAATTTGGATTTTTTTTGAACCAGAAAGTGGTGCTGAAATTGTGAGTAATAACAGTAGGTATCTTAATCTGTCCGTTCGGTAATTACAATTTGCTCCGACCAATCTGCGATCAGCTGATTAAAAATCCGTGGGCTCCGCGATTTGATCGGATGTAAATAACGAACCTACCTATATTTACCATTCTGTTGAAATCACACAGCCATCTTTTGCATCTATATTCTCAAAATTTCCTCTTTGGTTGGTTGTATCACCACTCGCTAAAGTAAGTTTTTAATAGGAAGACAATTAGTTTCGGTTTATTTAATTATTATTAGACGTAGGTAGATATTCGTTTTAGTACAATATATGATGATTGTTATATTTTGCTAAACTGGTGTGATGCCATTAGAGTTGGAGAGGGATAATACAATATTTGATTTTATTATTTTCTTTTTAAGAAAAGGAAACACCCTATAATCTTAATTTAATCTTAGATTCCTTGAATTCAAAAATTGCTATATCGCAGCTTTCATATTCACTTAACGCTTTATCTCTCTATTAATATCACATCTACATCTATTTATACTTATTTATAAAGAAATTGACGTAGTTATGTTATTCTGGAAATCAGATTTTCAGGATTCAGGAAAAGAACATCTACCCATCCATTCTGTAATATTTGGTCAATATTAATGAAAACAGTTATTATGTAAAATATAACAGATGGCCCTGTATTTAATATTAGCTTAGGTTGTAGAATGTAGATTACGTTTAAGAGTTATTAAGATTGGTAATTAAAACACATACCATCTTATAGTTTAAAAAATTTTTCAGATTTTTATTTAATTTAAGCTTCCAGTTGCGGCTCCATGCTAAGAATCTCACATGGCTCTTCATTGGTTGGCCATCCAAGGCACATTGGGTGCTTCCGGGTCCCTTCTAGGTGGTTGTACAAGGGGTCATCGTTAAACCTTTAAGGATTTTTGAGAATTCTCACCAAACAAACTATGATGATTCTCAAATACCAAATTGCAAATAATGCAAGGACCTAAAACTATAAACAACAAGTCAAATTAAAGAACGAAAAATACGAAAAAAGTTTTTCTGTCTTCGGCCGGGACTCGAACCCGGAACCTCTTGCGCTGTACGCAAACGTTCTAAGCATTGAACTACCGAAGACCATACATACATTTTCGGAAAACTTCCATCTATGCAGGTGCGCGGTGTCTCAATACTGGAACGAGAAATTCTCAGCGTATTAACTCGACCAAGTCATACAACTGATCTCTTAAATTCTTCTTTCCCAGTGTCAAAGGTATGATAACTCAAATTAGACGTAAAGAATCAACGTCTGAAAGCATGAGATCACCTTTTCGTGTGTTAAAATTTTTGATCGCAATGGGCGATTGCCAATATAATTCTCAAACACCAAATTGCAAATAATGCAAGGACCTAAAACTATAAACAACAAGTGAAATTAAAAAAAATAATAAGAAAAAAGTGTTTCTGTCTTTGGTCGGGACTCAATGATGATGTTGCGGGTTTTAGCAAGGTAATAAGCATATTATTTAACAAATAATTAGTTAGCCTGCTATGAAAAGGTTTAAAATATATGCATCTTTTTTTAGTCAATGGCCAAACTAAAAACTTCATTTTCACCGTGCTTTTAAAGCGAATCGATTTTTGGCCTCTATTTTATTAGGGTGTTCATTAAAGTTAGCAAAGTAGATTTAAATAAATTTGTTTGATCTGGTATATGTGTGCGATTTTAGGGCAAGTAAAATAAATTTAAGCTTTAAATTTAACTTACCGCTATTGAAATTTCCACCCAATGTTAAAAGTCGCTACATTAAAATTTGCTGTATAAAGAAAGGTGATTAGACACATATCATCAGATTAGGTGCATTCAAAACTTTAACTTAAAGACATTAGGAACGCTTAGTCGTATCTAAAATACTTAAATTTTTGTACAGACTCCTGGAAATTCTATACTTGAGTTTGCAAATACGGCACTTTTGTGATCCTTTCAGCAGTGGTGTGTAGTGATGTTTGAGGGAGGTTTAGAAAGTTTTTTCTTACTTAAGTAAGTATCTGTTAGTAATGTAATTGTATTTTTTTATCCTTTTTGTCATCTTATATTTATTTTGAAATTTGCCCTATTCTTTTTACTATATACACATGGGCCTTTTTATTAAAGCTTTGTATTACCTACATAATTGCCGTAACATTATACTGAATATTGCTGTGCACGCTATTCTCAATATTAAACTAGACTCAAATTAGCATAAGATGCTGAACTTAACATGTGTATTTATTCCAAAAATTTCTTATTAAGAGTGTCACAAAGCATCTTTTTAGACTTGTATATTCATTTAGATACGCAGGCCTCCAGATTAGATACCTAAAATACAGGGTGTAATTTAAAAGATACACAGTAGGCAAAAATTAAAATAACTTTTGGTTAAAAGTTTTTTGTTTTCAAGTTACGGCATTTGTCAAGTTCGGCGAGCCTGAACAAACTGTAATTATTAAAAATGACAAATTTTATAACGTCAAATAATTTTTTTATACGACTGTCTTGTAAAAGGCGGTTTTGCGCACGGAGAACACGATCTGAAAATGGCATTTTGCGCACGCTGCGTGCAAAACGTTTTGCACACGCTTATGTCATTTTTACGCACGCCTATGTCATTTCTGCATACGGGTCTCCCGTCATTGTGATTTTTGTTGTTGTCACCCATCAATATAAGTTGGCTTAGTTCCGTAGCAACCGTCACTGCTCGTATTTTTTGTTGATTAGATACGTCAAAAAATTGTTGAATTTTTAAAGTTTTGTTGTAAAAATGTAGGAAATAAAAACAAGTTAAATTAAAATTTGATTTTTCTTTCTTTATTAGCAGTCGTATAAAAAATATTGTAAAAAACTCGTTTGAAAACCTCTTTGCACACTCCCTCGACTTGTAGACCTCGCCTTCGGCTCGGTCTACCAAACTGTCTCGATTGTGTGCAAAGAGTCGTTTTCAAACCTTGTTGTTTAAATAACTATTTTACAAAAAAATACAGTGTGGCCAATTAACCTAGGTATGAATTTGTTTTTTTATAAGCTATTGAATTTACAAAAAAAAGGGAGATAGATTTTTGTACAAACCGAACCGAACCAGCCCTTTCTAGAAAACAGAAAATAGTCATATTGGAACTACAATTATTAAGATCTAATATGGCTTACGAAATCGGGTTTGACCCTCTATAAGGGATAGCTTTTTCTTATGTAGCAAGAAATTTTTCAACTTTTTTAAATTTATTTTAAAGATACTAATCGTCAAAAAAAATAATCCTTGCAGCATGGATGATTTTTTTTGTCATTGAAATCGGTTCAGTGAATTAACGGAAACAAAGTTTTACGCTCATCACGCACAAAGGTTCTAACAAGATCGCTCAAAAAAAAAATTCACCCTACAATAATTAGACTGCCAGTGACATATAAAAAGGCAAATGTAGATCATCGGAAAATATTTGAAAGAAAATTTTTTTGTAAGATCTTTGGAGCAGTGTAAACATGATGATTATTGCTGGATACGGATGAATTATGAATTAGGGGAGGTACTAGATGGCGCCAGCTGAGTAAGATTAATCAAAAGTAGAAGATAAGCTTTGTTATGACATGAATGAATGAATGAATGTACGGTAGTGGCAGTTAGCACCTTTAAAGATCTAACCTGGCACATAGGCACGCCTTTCTGGCCCGTTGTGCACCACGTATCTTCTGTGTTAGACTTTGATAATAATTTAAATACTATCTAGTAAATAGAATCTAGTAGATTTAGGCCAGCAACGTAGTCATCCTGATATACCACATAATGACATAGTTGTAGCCTTAGTAGACCACTGGTGGGTCATAAACCTTTTGACATAATCAACAGGGTACAGAGAGCCACAATGTCCATATACCCGGTCCCATGTGGTGATTTCCTAAATGATCAGGTCACCGAAGCCATTCAGAGAATCACCAGATTAACCCACTCCCTTTACCATTGATGTTTTCTGGTGTGATCCCAAAGGTTACCAGTTTTAATTTGCTTTTTGTTAACATACTGGTCAAAGCCCATCCGTTACCAGACGACCCATTTACCATGGGTCAAGGCCCCTTTAGACGCCGCCCTTTAGATTCTTTTCTCCGGACATAGTACGGACCTTTGTTATGATATGTACAGAGAATGAATGAAACAAGAACATCAAGAAGTATAATGAAATAAAGGTCTACAGAAAGAAGAGTAAGAGCGGGGCCATTAAAAAGGTGGTTAGACGCTGTCGAGGATGACATCAAGAATTTGGGAATCAGAAGGTGGCAGAGAATCGTTTCAGAGAGGGCAGAATGAAGAGCAATGGGTAAGTATTTTTTTCCACCAAACAGCAATCGTTCAAGTACTTAAATTTTTCGGGTGGAATCCACCATCCATCAATCAAGTTCCCATTTTTTTTTTGATGGATTTCCGATGCTATGAAATGATGTCACCTACTGGAACCGGATCTGGGAGTCCGTGGAAGGTTTTGATGCAGTACATAACCTACATTTTTTTCCTTGAGTCGAGTTAAAAAAGCAGCATGTGCGCAATAAATAGGGCTGCGGCCAAAATTGGTAGTAGTTCCTTACCTGAGGACTCAGACGCGTAACCTTCAACTCTATAATAGAGAATATTATAGATGTGAATATTATATTGTAGCGGCTTGCGTCTTACATAACATTGTCATTCGTCAAAATGAATTTGAGTTTATTGAAGTAAAACAAGAGAAATTCTTGACAATAATCATTTTTTTGAAGGAGATATTACCGAAGTAGATAGAATGAAATAATAAACCAAATAATGAAAAATCTTTGAAAGTTGCCCAATAAAACTTATAGAATTCAGGCCGAATCCCATTTTCATATTAGGTACCTCAAGGGCTATCAGAATTTCTTCTTTGTCAGACATGTTTTTCTTTGAAAAGCAAAATGAAAAACGATGGTGAAAAATCGAAAAAAGTTGGGTTATGTTTTTTTCAGCTGATGGCTTCATCTGATGCAATTAGAAATAATGTCAGATTGATGACATATGTCAGCTGTCAACCAACTGTTAGCATTAGAAATCCACCGATAGGCAAAAATAGATTTAAAAAAAAAACTTCCCCCTCCGCTTAAAAACAAAAACCCACCAGGCGTTGTAATGCCACTTGAAAAAGAAGAAGTTTATACATTGTTTTAAAAAACTCTTATTTTTTTAGAATACTACTTCTGCCTTTTGAAATTCTCTTGCGTTAATGTTCGTGATCGTGACGTTTATTATTACACAAAAATATTATATTGGAGTGTTGCGAGTTATTTCCGCTTATTTTCCGGAACACCTTATTAGGTAATTACTACAAGACGTGGAATTAATGTTCAACTGGGGTTATATTATATTAACCGTGAAACAGTTAATGGTTTTTATATCGATTTCTACTTTAAGAATGGTATTAGCGTCAAAATTCACTGTTTGAAGGGGTTAAAAAGCCATAATGAAATGCCCGATGAAGTAATGACAGTCCAATGTCCAGACCAGAAGAATAATTACTTATTTTGTAAAAAGAAAAACTCTGTCTTCTTCTTATTGCTTTATTTTAGATAAACCGGCGATTCGGTATAATTAAGCAGAAAAATTAAAACTATTATTTATTTTGTAAAAAGAAAAACACTGTCTTCTTCTGAAAGTAATTACTTTACCGCACGTACACCACTTAAAAAAGCAACGCATCAATAAGACAGCTTCAATATTTGTTTACATTTCAATTCCATCTAATTTGACATGTTTATTAATGAATTACAGTCAATTTTTTTAATAAAAATGGTACTTGTATGTAAAATATTGTACCTAACACATGCGGAAAGTGTCTTTAGCACCTTGGACGGTTTGACCGAACTTCGCTTCGCGTCGTTTCGCCAACTGTCGTCCTGCGCGGTAAAGTATTGCTTTCCGCACTTTTTAGGTAAATAACTATTACCGGTTCCTCTTTCAGTCAAGTTAATCGTGACTTATTTCATTTAGACAGTGATTATGTTGACAGTTCCTAAAAGGTTTTTATTTTGATTTATTTGGTATTTTTATCAAAATAATCTAAAATATAAAGTTTTTTTTACATTAACAATAACTGTGATTTTTTAAGTCGGTTTAAAAAAAATACGTACAATACACGATCGGAAACTGACTTTACATGTCTCTTCAGGTTTATAGGTATTATCCTGTGAATTTCCTGGGTCGACGTTTGCAAAGTTTACGTTTTCGTTCTAGTAACGTAAATACCTATTACAAAAAAGCTTTAATATTGATAAATAATTCACAACCTAAACTTTTGCTAAGCTTTTGCATTGGCTTTCTTCTTGAAGCAAAAAATTTTGGTTATACCCCTTGCTAAAATTCATCCAGTATGATCCATTCAACTTAAAATTTTATTAGCCCGATTTTTTTAACCCTCGAGTAGTAACATCGGTCTGTATCGCAAGGCAAAGCGATCTGTGCGCTCTTTGCTCTTTGCGTACATGTGTTAAATAGAATAAATTAAGTTAAATTAAAAATAAAATAAATAGTTTATTGCCATGTCACGACTCAGTCTTGTCTAAAGTTTCGTAAGCAACGGCGGTTTCGGAACAAAGGTCTGGGGGTGGTAATGGTGAAACGGTTACCGTAAAAAAACGCACAGGGAAACAGCGCACATAGTAGAACAGCGCACAGGGAAATTAAAGAAAAAAAAGTTTTGTCGTATGGAAAAATCATAATAAAATAAAAGTCTTTAGATTTAGAATGTTACCTATGCTTACAGGTAACTTGATCATCTTAATTTTGGTCACAAAAATAGGGTAGGGTACAAGGTGTGTAACTTTAGAAGCAAATAGGGCAACTTTTTTGAGATACAATTTTTTTAAAAGTCGTGTATTAGAACAAGAATCTACGACGGATCTGATACCTTGCTAGCTAGCCTGTTAGCACACTCTAAGTGAACTCCATGTTATCAGCCTTGAAAACAGATGTTTATAAATATCTCAGAAACGAAAGCTCCTACGAAGTTTTTGGTTTGGTCGCAAATTATTGAAAAAATTATTAGATGCCGCGTGTTGATGCGATGCTTCGTTAAGGAGCAAGCATATTTTTAAATTTTAAACTGCCAAAAATCTGTTAGTATTATTAATGAATTGTAACCAAAATCTAAACAGTTCCTGACAGTGTCGAACACTATTTTACCTGAAAATGTCATAAAAATAGGTTTAGCGGTTTAGGAGCTATCGTGTTACGGACAGACACACACACAGACAGATGTCACGACGATATTGCTTCAAAAACACCCAATTAACACTTTAGGAAGGTAAATATAAAATTATGCTGTCAATTTCTTCTAGGGAAAACTATTTTATGGAACAAACTTTTATAATGCCATATTAAACGGATTGTTTTTCGTTTTCTTTTTCTTAAAATATCTAATATTAAAAAAAGAAGTTAGTTACTAAAAATTAAAATTTTGATTTTTTATACATTTGTTGAGGTTATTTTGACAGCCTATATCTCCTTAACTTGCAATTTTATTAAAAAAGAAATGATACATTTTTTTTGTAAAACCTTTTTTCCCCCACTTTTGTAACTTTAAAAATCCTATACCTTCAAAACAGATGTGTTGATCGACCCCTATATTATATGAATTTTTTATCAGAAAAAACCACTTTTATCACCTGCTGCACTAAATTATTGGACACCCTGTATAAGTATATGTACATTTAAAAAAAAGTTGAATTTTTAAAATATTTAAAATTTTTTTAGAACTAAAAATATTTGAAGTATTTTTATTGAAAAATTAAAAATTATCAAGATATTTAAAACATCTTAAAATCTTTTATTATTTGTGAACTCTTCTTTTATTTTTAAAAATGTTTGGCCATTAGACTAGTATTATTGGTAGGTCGTAGGCCTAGAATGAAATATTTGTTCTTAACCTAAGGTGGTAGGTAATATTTAAACTGGCACACAAAATAAAAAGTGATATGTATGTATATTTGATCAAGCCTAATTATCCGGGGTCCTTATAATTTTTCGCGCAGACACAAAAAAATGTGAGTCACTAAAAAAGTATAGACATTTTTTGAATGATGTCAACGTTGCTTTATAAAGAACCTCTCCAAAGTAAAATTAATTAATGGCTTTGCAAATGTACCATTCCGCAACTTTACCGTGTAATATTGCTATACTTTGATCAAGTTTTTTGCAATTTATTCGAAATTTGGGGGTAGACGGGCAAAACAAACCCTGTATTTGGATTCGATCAGTGGAGGCTTCTCCATAAGTGCATATGTGCACGTGCACTCCCAAATTTTACTTACAAAAATATTAAACTTTGATCATTCCTTAATAAATTCACTAAAGACTGGAATATACTCTAGGAATTAATACCTGATGTATGTGTTTGTATTCGTGTTCAAACACTCCATTAAACAACCATATACGAAATACTACGTATATGCAAACAACGCTTTTATTTACTGGAACCAAATTCTATAAACCCTAAATGTTATGTCGCATGCTAATTACGAAATATAGAAAGAGAGGACGACATGTCCCAATAGAATTTTACAGTACATAGAATCTGAACCTTCTTTCTGCACGGCGCGTATACACAGACCAGCCTCAATGCCGCCCGCACCCCCGTGATGACCCCTGCGTCTTCGGTTCGTTGCATGTTAGAGCAGATTACCGGCACTTTTAATTCGTGCACTTAGTAGTTGTGTGTGCAACGATTACTTTTGCAAGTATCGAATAGATACTAATACTTCCTATTCGAGTATCAAATATTTTGTATTCGGTACTAAGTAATCATTATATTATCGGTAAATCCAATAAATACTGAGTAGAGTTGAAATTTCAAGTACTAAGTATGCAAAGAATAAAAATATTGATGTTTGACATGTTTGTAGTTTTTGAAGTGTAAACTTCTTTAGGCGCGTTTAGCAGTTTTGGTGGGTAGTGAATTCAACTGAGCCGTCAGACTCGGCTATGTAACGCTCATTCGGGTGAAATCGGCTCGAGTCGACTAACTGTGAGAAATATTCAGCGAGCGATATGATGATGCAGATGAAGGCCAGTACACAGAAGAGTTCGGTTCGGTCCGCTTTGCAGAATAGGTTATGGGCCAGTATTATTAATTTCGCCTTGTTGAAGTTTACATTTCTGCCGTGTGGTCTTAAGCACACACAATTTTTTTTTATTACGAAAATATAGGTATATTAATCTGGGGAATTTTGACAATGGCGGAAGTTTCTAATTTTGATAGCATTAGCGTGCAATATTTAAATAAATTTTCATCTTTGCCATAAGAGGACAAAATAAACTAGGTGTGATAATTGATTATTTATTTATAAAAACAATAATAATAGGTAGGTAACTAATATCTAACTAAATAACTATTTTTTTAATTATTTGCTCTAAATTATATGATATGACGGCCCACTCGAAGGCCCAAAAAGCGTGGCACTGAAAAAAGATTTTCACCTGCGCCGCAATTTTTATTTTTATTTTTTGGTTTGCACCCCCAAAGCTTTTTATCATGTGCCGCCACTGGATTCGATGCATCAAAATGTAGATACTACTTTTTTTATTTTATAGCTACTTACCTATAGTAGCTAGCCGCCTTTATACCTAAAATATTTTTACGGGCACAATTCAATGCCTGGCATAGAAAATTCTATGTGGTTATTTAAATAAGTAGCACTTACTTTGTGTCTTTAACTTTTCACTAAAGTGCTTAATATCACACATTCCCTGTTCCACCCACGCAGGATCACTTCGTGGATTGTTCATAATAATACAAATAAAGCAAGAAAAAGCATTACGTTTTTCACAACCGCACAACCACTTTTCAGCATCGTATAATTTTTTATTACTTGCACTAAAATTTTGGGTACATTTTAGGATTTTAAGGTCCGGTCTATGTGGCCCTAAAGATTTTATTTGTAATCGAAGCTCATATGTCAAGGTATTTAAATTTGCACAGGTAATTATATAATCGACGGTATTTATTTTCATTTTGAAAATAAACAAAAACAAACAATGGACACGCGACCGGCAAGGCTTTTAACTACTGACCTAGCCCAAATAAAAAGCTAACTCATACGTCTTAACTAAGGATAGAACCGGCAATACGTAGGAAGGGCCACAAACATTTTCGCACGATGAAAATAGCCGACATCAACTAAAACAAGCATTTCTCCCGCCCCCGCGCGAGAACAGCTCACGATACACTGCTGCAAAACGGGTGAAATTAAAATCTTGTCCCGCGCGGTGCTGCCGGATTGTAATTATTTACGCCAAAAAAGTTTACCCAAATAATCGTCTTTTGTTAGGGCAGGCGCATTAGACATTATTGCTTTCTCTCTTTTCATTGTCTATGTTTATCATATGTTGCACTGGAAAAATTGTATGTAAACTAGTTTACATCATCTGACAAAAAAATAAACCATAAAATTACATTAAATTTACATTTGTTTTAGAAAATTCAAAAAACATTTAATAACCCAAAAATTTAAAATTTTTGTCAAAATAAATTGCGTTTTATGCAAAAAATAATTGCGCAACATCTGCAGCATCTCTTAATTTTTTTGCAAGAGCCTCTTCATTTTTATTACCACGGGACTGCGAAATGTTGTCACATCGAAAAAAGCTATACTGTAGTTTAGCAGGTGATTGAATATGAATAGAAACAAGGGTTTAACCTGATCGCAGCAAACCCCGGTGACCTGTGAACTAAAATTTAAAAGAGGAGAGGTAACACCGGATGTTAAAGTTTACACAAGATTTGGCGGAAGAACAAACGACTTCGCTTTAAGGCATCGACGGTGTGATTTTCCTAACTTCTTAGAAGTATCACGATCTCTATTTCCTAAAAATAAATAAAATCACAAAAACTTTGTGAATATTAAGGCTTTCTATAATATGTAGGTAATTTCACAAATATTTTGTACAAATCAAATTACAAAATAAAAATAAATAAATATATAAATTTTATATAAAACTTGTGATATTAGAAAAAATAAATTTTTGTCACAAGTTTCGCCCAAAAATATGTGCTAATGCAAGTTCGTTTTAATTTTTGGTATATTTAGTTTATTAGGCAGTCTGTAGTGGTTTATGGTTTGTGAATATAAATTAAATTAATGTAATTCTATCTACTTACTGTCGAACGGCCTGATGGAACAAAGCTAATGTTATTCTAAATTTGTAATTTATTTAAAAAAATTACTTTGCTATATTTTCCTTTGTATCAATGGTACTTTTACGGTACTTAAGTCGAGTTTTTGAATAAAAGTTTTCTCTTTATAAGGCTACTTGCATCAGCTATTTCCACTTTATATTTAGTTTGGGTAACTTTGAAATAGCCGGGCAGATTAAAAGCCCAACTAACGGTTTGAAGTTTTAAAATAAAATTAGGGTCGAAATTTTATGAAATCGGCGAGAGCATATATGTATTTTTTAAACCTAAATTAATTTCTTATAAAAAAAAATTGTGGGCTGCATAGACAAGTACAACATCTAGTTGTTGGTAAGTAAAAATAAAAACCAGTTAAGAAATTCAAAGTTAAATAAAATAACTACATCGCACTATTAGAGACGATTTGGGTCAGTTCAAATAACAGAAAATTTGACAGCTATTACCGTTATTGTTACTAAGAATAACGATAGCATTCAGGGCAAAAAAGATAGGTTTTGCAAACTAAAAATAAGCATAAAACAAACGTTAATTTAGTTGTTTTACACTCCCTAAACTTTTTGTTTATTTATATTTGCTTATTTGTTTTTCTTATTTTTTATATTTGTTACAGTCGAACCTCTATAACTCGAACTTAAAGGGACAACCAATACAGTTCGAGTTATGGAGAGTTTGAGTTACAGAGATTCGAGTTAGAGGTGAAAATACATTTAAAAAGTACCGGGACAATTTAAAAGGTTGGAGTTATAGAGAGGTTCGAGTTATGGAGGTTCGACTGTATATATATTATTCGACTGCATTAAAAAAAAACAATACAAAACAACCTTTAAAAAACACGGTAATATTAAAGGACGGCCACCGTAAGGACCAGGCGTCGTTCCCGTAAATAACAAAAAAGGAGCGAGAATCAGCTAATGCGCAGACTCAGTAATAACAATAACGGTAACAAAGTCTAAAATACGTGACACAAAATGTCCCTATTATCTGAAGGTGGTGTTGTATTAACTAATCGATATTTATCACTACCTGTAAAATGGCGGATCATTTTATCAAAAATTTGATCTTTTTGCTAATCCAAAACATTTTACCTTCCTAGCCCGCGCAGCAATGGCTAGAGAAGGTATTGTCTTCGACAAAATTGTTTTTTTCAAATAACGCCGAAATTTGGGTGTATTTTGACCTATCCTATCACCGTAATGTCTGTATGTCTGTTTATTTGTGTGTTTGTCTGTCCATCCGTAACACAACAGCACCTAAACTGCTCCTTACACAGATTGTTTGATACTGTAACGAGAGGATTAGATTTTGGTTAAAATTCTTTAATGCTAAAGACAGATTTTTTTTACAGAGAAAAAATTAAAAAATTGATATTTTTTAACAGAGCGTCGCATTAATATTAGATTTTTGAAATGTAGTAAAACACATTTTTCTCAAAAATTTGTGATATAACCAAAAACTTTGTGGAATCTTTCGTTTCCGAATTATTTACAAAAAACTGTTTAAAAGGTTGATATAGCATGGAGTTTTCTTGGAATGTGCTAATGAGCTTAAAAGGTATAAGATCCGTCACGGATTCATTTATATTAATTTTCTGCAAATAATATGAAGAAATACATTTAGTAGAAAATTTATTGACATCCGAAGGATTATTTTTATTGAAGCGGGGCCGTAGTTTTATTTGTGTTTATATGTTTAGGTCAAAACTTTCTAATATGTTAAAAATTTCTTTGAGTAGCTTTTAAGTTTGCATCGGTTGCCTTTATGAACATCTTGCTGTACAAAACTTTTTTTAATTAGGCTAGTGGCGTTTAATTTTTAGACAAAGGTTTAAAGTTTAAAACAATCTAAATACAATATGTACAAGGTGTTTCTAAGTAAGTACCACAAATTGAAGGATGTATAACATATTGGATAAAATCTGTGAACATCCTGAATATATTAAAATTTTAATTACCGTTTTTAAAATAGTATTTGATCGATTTTAAAGAAATATTATATTATATACTGGATTAGAGGAGAACATTTTAAGAGAAAATATAATAAGTATAATATATTTAAATAGTTCTCAAATAATAAACAAAACATTAGGCCAAATTAATTAGTTTGGAAGTAACCATGTAATTTTTTAAATATATCGCTTATCATATGTTATATGCGACTTTTAATACATGAGGAAAATATTCGCTTTACTTGGCTCTCGACAGTTTAAAAATTACAGATTTCTTGCCGAAGTAGATGCAAAATTTTTCCGGTTGATCCACATTTGAAATGGGGTATTTCCTACTGGATCTCTAATACAACGTATTTCATTACGTTGTAGAAAGTGAGCTTTTTGACATTGCTACTGTCAAATCGAGTGGCCAAGGTTTGAGTTGGAAGATCTTTTGTGCAACAATGTAAATGACAATAATAAAAGCATTAAACGTTATTAAATTTATTATTTATTACGATCACAAAAGGGATTTGGCGGTTCTTGAAAGAAGTACTACTATAAGTGCTTTTCTTGATTACAAATACTATGTAGGAAAATAATACATACCTCTTTAATTTTGATCTATATAACTTCACGTTTTCACTTCCATATATTAATTTCAATATTAATTAAACTTTTTATTCTAATATTAACTCCTTTAAATTTAAGGTTTTGGTAAACTTTCTGTTTGTTATAACTTTTTAATTTACAAATTAAACAAGTTTCGTAGCTAATTGGGTAAAAAAGAGTTTTCGTTTCTCTCATATTTTTCCATGGGTAGCTTAAAAGCTTACCCTCATGGGGGTCCAAGATCTAATGGACACCTAATAAGTGTTGACAGTTAACTGTTTCGTCCTTATGGGACTCCTCAGGACACTGCTTGGTCAATGTGGCACCCTTGCGAAGTTAAGTCTCGCAAGAAGCGCAATCTACCGAGATACGAGAGAAACTAGAACAATAGCAGGCGAAAATAAACTGCTATCATATAGATCAATGAAAAGATCGAGTGCAAATTAAAAAGAACAAACCATCCATGACTTACGAAAACTCTTCTGCATTTAAGGCCAGATCAACGCTAATTGCGTTTCTACCTGCCATCAGACGCGTGATCGTCAATCAGCGGAATTTTTAAGCTAAAAAATACTATCAAACGTGAAATTTAGTACCCGTGAATTTAAAAATCAAACAAGTTTCGTGACTAATCGGCTAACCCGATCGTTATTTTATTTTGATTTTAACAATAGTTTTGCTTGCATGTGCGCCAAATTGTGCCAGCCAGACGAAAGTTTAACCATTCACAATACTTACTCCTTATCTCAAGTATGTGTATTGTACGGCCAGAAAAAAATGAGACGCAAAAGAGATGGCTTCAATTAGCGCTATCATCCTATGTACAGAGACGTGCTATATCTTTTTAATTCATCATTATTAGGTATTAATTTTATATTTTACTCCTCCTAAGCCTTTTTTTGCTGAAAAATTCCATATACCTTATTTGTCTTAAAATAAATATTTTTTTCAAAACTTTTATACTTATTATATTATATAGGTACCTACCTATTTCATTAAGGTGTGAATTGTAAACGGGTTGGATTCGAGTTGAGGCAGCCGTAACAATAGAAACCCAATAAAAGGGTGTGAAATATGAACGGGCTGGAGTCGATTTCGTTAAACGTACCAGACAAGTACCGTTTTTTCTTGTAATATCCAAATTTTGTTCATGGTTAATTTGCTAAAAATAAAGACCACCCAGAAACACCAAAGTGCTGTCAACAGAGGGAGATAGATTGAGTTGAGCCATCTCTTTTGCACCTCATTTTATTCTGGCCGGATAGTATTAAGTGTGTTAATACTGTTGTATCAGTGTTGCAACCAGAAATATAATTCACACCGTGAAATGCTTCAGGCGTACATTTTTATCATAAGCGTTAGCTATCCGTTTTGGGGTTAAGAAATCTGCGAGATATCAATCCGCGCGAGATTATGGAGCAACCATTTAGGCAGATTGAACAAACAAATCTCAGGGGGAGCAACGCTCCGTGTTAATTTAAATGAAAACATTTTTTTGGCTTTGATTTTGAATTACTCGGGAGCATTTTTTTTTATTATAATAAGGTATGACCTGTGCTCTGTCGTAAAACATGAACAAAAGTACTAATTTTATTTTGAAATAAAAATATAATTCTTTTAAATGCGTATGTTTTTTAAAGCATCATTTTTATTACGAGCCGTCGTAATTAAGTATCATTGTTTTATCGTTTGTGCAGCGAGAGGCTGCAGGGATGAATTTTCTATCTACAGACACAGCGCGAAAAAAGAGTTATTATTTTACATTACCGGGTCATTTCCTTTTTAATTACAAGTTGAATGAGGGTTGTTTGGTGTCTGCTCTTTGCCCGGATGCGATAATTTGAAAACAAAGAACTCACGGAATGTTGTTTTTAGCAATTATGGAAAATGTATTCTTTTGCGTGTTAGTTTTAATTCTGAAAATTATTATTACATAACAAGTTAGAAAGTGACATATTAAATCAAGTGTAAGAATGTCAGTTTTTAATGATTTCTGTACTTTTATTTTTCCTATGACTTAAGAAAATAGTAATCTAAAATTTATTGATAGTTATCTAAAAATAATTTATGTTATTCTTCCCAGATACGAAAGTGGAGAAAGTATTTTCTTCTCTATAGGAAAATGTGTTCGTCAAAATATTTGGCAGGCAAGGCCATACAAATAATATATTTGTCAATCACATACACAAAATCACAAATCACCTGGAAAATATTTTTCTCTCTAGATAAAAACAATAAAAATCAATTTTTGTGTAAAATATTCTTTCTGAAACAGGCACGTAGATAGCTTTTTTTGTGGGGGGGTAATCCCATATAGCAAGTGCTGTTATTATGCAGAAATCCTCGAAGATTTTAGAGGTGTCACGCGCAATTTTCATCCAAAAGACATTAAAATCTTTAAAAAAACAATAAGATTCATTATACAATTGAAATAGAAAAGAGGGCAAATTGCGCTACTTTGGTATATGATCGTGGGATCTCGAAGTGTGAAACTGTCGCAAAGTGTCTTGGTTTTCTCAGATATGTTAAATTAAAGTAGGTAAAGCTTGTCTAGCAAAGTTCTTAAATTTTTATAAGCATGTATCAAACTCTGGACTAGTGGGATCTTTTGATATGAGAACTTTGAGAAACCTTCGTCTAAAACAAATATAAAACGTAAAACTTGGTTTCCACCTATGCGTGCCACCTAAATTCAACATATAATGCTTCATTTAAAACAAGTGCAAATCCATTTCCTGTCACGCAGTGCGTACGTGTATCAGAAGATAAATAAACTTATGAAAAAAAAGCGAAACCTGGAAAAAGAAGAAAAAAGAACATCGATAGAATAAACAGAAATAAATAAGACTATAAGAAAAATAATAAAAGAAAATAAAAGAAAGAGCCAACAAATAAAAGTCGAGAGAGCTATAGAAAATAACAGGAATATGAAACGTCTAAGAGCGACTCTAGTTAGATATGGAATAATTAAAATAGAGGATAAGAACGGCATAGAAACTAACATTAAACAGGATATTATAAATATCACACAGCTATTTTATACAAAATTATACCAAACAAAAAGGAAACCATCTGGAGAAACCATACAGAAACCATATTGAAAGAGCATTAAAGAAAATGAAAAATCACAAATCACCTGGAAAAGACGGAGTAACAGCAGAAATGCTAAAGTATGGTGGTAAAACTGTGGTTAATGCCCTCCATATTTTCCTCAATAAAATACAAAAAAAAATATCTCAAACAACTGGAAAGAATCAGTAACCATGATTCTACACAAGAAAGGCGTTAGAGCACACCTAAAAAATTGTCGACCTATAACACTTAATGTAATTTATAAGCTTTCACAAACATTAACAGATATACTAACAACAAAATTTGACGGATATCAATCAAAAGAACAAGCAGGCTTCAAAAAGGTTCCAGTACAGTTGACTTACTAACCATAAAAATCCTAATAGAGCGAGCTATCGAATACAACATTCCACTGTATATTGCGTTTATAGTCTTTGAAAAAGCTCTCGATAGCATTAAGCATAGGGCCGAAAATATATCTTTAATTATTGGCCGAGTAGATCACAGATACACAGATTTAATAGCCAATATATATATCGAAGAAACAACATTAATCAAAATCCACGAAGGAACCAAGCCAATAAGGAGGGGTGTCAGGGTGACACAATATCTCCTAAGCTATTTAACCAGGCCCTAGAAAATGTTTTCAAAAACTTAGATTGGCAAGAAGTACCTATCAAAGTCAGCGGACAATACTTGAACCACCTAAGATATTCTGACAATATCGCCTTAATAGCAGATAAGAAAGAAGAACTCATAAAAATGCTGAAACAACTGGATACAGCAGTTAAAAATATTCGCTTGAGTACGAACTACACTAAAACTAAAATCATACAAACACAGATGAAGATATCACGATCAGAATAAACCAAGAAAAAATAAAACAGGTAGAGGGAAAAATTATTAAACTAAGTTAAGAAAACCAAATGGCTGAAATCAAGAGACGAGTAAGATTGGCCTGGGGAGCATTCGGTAAACTAAGCTACATATTAAAAAATATAAAATATCCTCAGTACCTTAAAACGAAAGTGTATAACCAACATATTCTTCCTGTGCTCACATATGGACCCCAGACCAAGACCAATATGGTAACAAAAGGAATGGATAATAAATAAAACAAAAGTAAGGGATGTCAGAAGATAGGTAGCAAAATAAAAATGGTCATGGTAATAGTATCAGACAGAAAGACGATCGATGGAACAAATGCATTTGAAGAAACATGCGGAGACTAGATGGATGAACAGGGCGATAGACAGTGAAGAGTGAAAGATATTGGGGGAGGCCTATGTCCAAAGATGGATCGAAGAAGGCTAAATTGATAGATAGATAGATAGTGGCGTTCGCCAAAATGAATACTGTTGGGGGGGGGGGGGGGGGGGTCGAGCGCAGATCGAGTACCAGAGATGGATCTTGGGGGGGGGGGGTTTAAGTCCCCCCAAGCACCTCCCCTTGCGTACGCCACTGCAGTCACTTGATGGGTTTTTGAATCAGGGTGAAACTGGCTTTAACGAACCCTCAACTTGCAGTATCAACACCGTATGGCGTTTTTTGTTTGTTTTTGAACCTAAAAAAAAATAAAGTGATTTAAAATTTTTAAGAATAAACTCATGTTATCATTTGCTAGTACTGATTGTCACGTTGTTTACCATTTCTCAAACATGTTGGCTGAACTAGTAAAACAAGAACAATATTAAATCAATCATGTTCGTATCAATAAATTAGATTCAGGATGACAATACATTCGCATTTATTGCATTACGGATGTGTCATATACCTACTGTTCTATAAGCATAAAGCCTCATTTACATTCAATGGGATGCTGCTGATAGTAAAGTCAGTAGCGGATACAAAAAACAGTCAAAGGGGGCTTGAATATTTTTCCACTTTAAAATTTATTAAAAAGTATTAAAAAGTAAAAAAAATCTTATTTTTAGCGTACTTCATGTCCAGGTACTTGGGGGGGGGGGGTTGAGCACGCAAGCCCCTTGTATACGTTCATGGTCATAACTTTTTATGAATTATTAGAATACAGCCAGGCTATAATAGTGCCAGGCCGTATTCTGACAGTTTCACATTGGAAACTGACAGTTGATCCGTCAAAAATGACATACCGAAATTGAATTTCAAATTAAGTCGTTTACTTTCCATTAATAATGAAATGCAGTGTTTTTCCGGTTCATAAAGTAAACAAAGGCCGTATATTGAAAGATCACAGCTGATCTTACAATGTGAAGTGATTATAGCCTGTCTTTATTCCAATAATTCCGCAATTAATTATGGAATTAGTTATACATTACTAGCGCCCTTCTAAAGTAAAGTCAACAATAAATAAACGGGCTTTGTGTCGTCGTCCGTAGTGTAGTGATAGCAATATTTGCTTCACACACCGGCGATCTGGGTTCGATTCCTTGCTAGGTACTTGAATGTTTGTAATTGTTTAAAATGCTTTAACCTTGCTATAGCTTTGGGAAACTGGGCGATTGATCCTTATTGGATGAAAAGTTCCAGTTAAAAAAAAAAAAACCGGTCTCGTCCCTGAAAAAATAAGCTGACATCTCGAGGCCCATTTTTTCAGTGGGCCTTACAAAAGGATAGAGGTTTTACCGCGATAGTTTTAAAATGGCACTATAGAGATTTGCGTAAAATTTTAGTAATGAATTTTATTGTCTTAGACCATCCCGATATTTCACCAAACCCTTGTGGTCATCTGTAATGTTTGTTGTTGAAATGTTTAACATATAGCGTGGCTTACTTTTATACCAAATGGCTATTGTTCTAGCTTTATGGAATTGATTTGTCCGTGTAAAAGTAGTTTTTTATTTTTTGCATATACTTTACTTGTATCTACTACAAAACTGTTTTTGATTTTTTTCTTGTGTAAAAAAAATGTACTTAGGTAATTATTAAGTGTCAAAAACTGTCAAAAACTCAAACCAAAACAAATATTATTTACAGGTATATAAAAAAAAAGGGGGCAATATGAAATACTTAATTTTATAGGCTTATTTCTTCTATTAAATTATTACCATTGCGTTTGTTATTTAAAATTGAGTTGGCTAGATATATTATCTTTAGGTTTTGATTTTCAGTTTAAGCAATTTAGAACACCATCATACTTTCATTTTTATTTTTGTAAAAAGTTGACTTTGGCCCATGAAATTGGGTACCTATATGTTGCGAAACGGGCGGGGCCGTTGTGTAATTTAGAATCAATTTTTTTGTAAGACAAGTTTTATTTAAAAACTAAGCAAGATTGAAATGCTTTAAACTTAAAAAATAAAAAGTTGTGAAAAAAAAAATATATTTACAAAAACAAAGGACTGCAGCGAACTCGTCATCACTGTCGACTCTCCTACACAAATTTTGTGCCCATTTTTTTTGCAGAGACAACATAAAATATAACTTTCAGTGATGGTACTAAAAAAATAAAAAAAAAAAATTTGGGGCAAAATGGAGTAATTTTCTTTGGTATTGGTTAATAGGTATAACAAGGAACCATGTTTTTCCCCCATGAAAAAACCCGATTTTGCCCCAAACTACCAGCTAAATTTAAACAAAAATCATAGACAGTAACGTTTAATTTTATGGGCAACGAGTTTAACACATAAGTATTCAATGTAAACAAAATTTGGAAAATTCTGTAAAAAATGTACTTACCGTCACAAAATAAGCAAGACATTTTTACAATAAACAGCATACATCATTACATGTTGAACAAGAAGCAACTCAAGCTTAGCCGACTGGCGCCAATCATATTGCAGAGAGTTGAACCAGTCATGGGAATAAAACATCTGATATTAAAAAGTTTTTATTCTTGCGCAGTTTACATTTTGCCCCCATTTCCCCCTATTAACAATTATTTCGAGGTTTCCAAAAAATTACCGATAATTTTTATAAAAGCAGAAGGTTTTATTGCCTACAAATACCCAGAACCCCCCAAAAGCATCAAATTTTGACACCCAGTACAAGAAAAATAATAAAATCACAATCTGTTTTTTAGGAGCTATGTATATGTATGATATTGACCATACTTCTAATTTGCCAATGACAGTTGGGCTATGTTTCCGTCTAAACCAAACGCGTAAAGGTGCATACGTTAGTTATATTCGTTGCATAAACTTGCATTTAACAAGGACTGCCAACGTTCTACTGCAGCAGAGGAATATCCACATACGGTATAATATTCTTGGAATTTTGAAAAAATACATGGAAAGGAAAATATTGGTGCTATGACTTGGAATAAAGCCATGCAATAATAGTGTCAGACCGTATTTAGACAGTTTTGCATTTGAATATGACTATACTAATTTTTCAACACAAGGATTTTGTTTACCATACGAACCGAAATAAATACTTTCGACTTTAATTATAGATAAATAAGCGACTAAGTTTCAATTTCGACGTTGCCCAACAAACAATTAAAGTTGTAACGACGAAACCCCAACTAGAAAGAATTTCTTAAAATTAACCGCAACGTACTCCCGCTACGTCTCAGTATACCATACAGCGACGTTATAATTCCCTAAGTGGGGAACCAATTTCTGGTTATAACTACTTGGCCAAGTGTTTAAAGTCACTGTAGTAACAACTACACTACTACGTCGTAGCCAGGTATCTACTACGTCGTAGAGGCTGTTTTTTTTCCGTAATGGCATAAAAGTTGCGATGTAGTTGCAAATAATATAATCGTTTCTTTTTGGTAGAATTGTTACACAATATGGTGGACACAACAGTAAACAGACTCGCTTAGTTTTTTTGTTTGGTTATGGTTATAATATGAATTATGTTATCCAAAAGTGTGAGAATTTACGAGCAGAGGATCAAAATTCGAGTGCGACGCAAAGTTTTTTGTATAACATGCATTATATATATTGCAAAAAACCGGTGCGCCCGTAAAATTGAGCCGTTTTCTGGTAGCTGATGGAATTTTTGTGTTGTGATTTTGGAGGTTATGTTTTCATAATCGACAGTTAACTCCAACAAATGGTGCTTAAGAAGAGCATTTTTGGTAAGCTTCAACTAATTTGTTTATAAAATAGTATGGCTCTTTAATATGAGCTCATAAAACGACAACAAAAATATTAAATTTTCTTTCTTACATAAAAACATGGCGTCCCAAACTATATTCCCTGATAGTCGAAAAGGTTACTTGAAAGTAGTTGCGGCTTTAAAGTTGATCCAAAAAGTTATTTTGTCTACATTGTTACATCAGATGTTACTATGATGACACAAACTTTTGTGGTAAAAATTAAAGTTATAATGTAGTTGTCGGATACACTTGTTTGGGACTCCAATGAAGCTTAACTTTCTAGTGGTAATTAAGTAGGATATAAAAGTCAGGGCGACTACGAAATAACGACTAAAAAGAAAGTAAAACTTTAGCAACGTCCTATTGTGGTAGAGAAGACTATCAGAATCGACTATCAAGAAACGATCCTATGAAGTAGTTTAGAGGGTCGTTTTTACGAAACATCTACTATTTCCTGATACTAAATAGTAGTTAGAACTAAAAAGTAACAAATTTTGGTTGGGATGACCACATTTCTACTATAAGAAAGTAGCAAAGCCTTTAGAACATGTAGCCGCTACTATAAATGTTAGTTGGGTGGTATGTCAATTTTGAAAGATCAACTGTTAGTCCGCAATGTAAATCTGTCAAAATACTGCCTGATACTATTATTACATTGCTTTATTCCAATAAGTCCCTATTTACAAATGACTTTAAGTAATTAAAGTCAACTACAATTACACAACACAATTTTTTGAAATAATCAATGTCCACATTTTTTTGATACGATTTTTAAAAAATTTTAACCCCCTTGACGATTTTTTCTTAATTCTATCCTGCCTTCTTCAAATTCAAGTGTGATACTTAATGATGCAATTCGTTTACCAAATTTTTAAAAAAGAGTTTAGCGACAAGGCTAAATACTTAATTTTTTTATTGAATCTTTAGCGAGTGTTCGTGAGGTAACTCTAGAATAATACGAAGGATTTGATAATATCTTTAAAAAAGGTTCTGGGAATTTTTTACTCTAAGGTTGACACACGTTACTATTCATGATCCAATTTCCGAAAACCATAAAAGGCTATTCTTTTCACAGGAATAATTTACAAAGTGCAGGTTATTTCAAGAAAGTGCGCAAGCTATTACCTCCTATGGCAATATATTATTGGATCAAATTTAATTTTGTTATATTCATTTTTAAATAATTTTTTGTCTTTATTACCAACTGATATTGGGCAATATAGTGTAGTAATTACTGCACGGACGGGCCACGAAGTTTGTTGACGTCACAGCGAAGGCAATTTCTTTTTTTTAGGTTACGTCATGCCACAGCTGATTGTCTTTAAAATATTGAAGTTGGAATGACGGTTTATGAATATTTGATGATTTTTAAGTAATCTTCAATTTTAATCATCTTTCATCTTTACAAAAGTTTGGTTGAATATCGGGATAGTGTCTGGGAATATTTCACTGAATTTTCGCAAAAATCTGTTGTGCTATGTTGCAAATATCACAAATAAATCTCTATTCGCCCAAATGTAAAATTCAGCCCACGATAAACAGCTGATTTTTTCAGCGTCGTGGCCTGTAGTTTTTTGTTGGTCTTGCATGATCGTAGGTAATATGCTCTGCTTCACGTGATCGGCTGGGCCACCACCATCGATATTGCCAGGTACGATTTTATTTTAAATCGAACCCTTAAACGAGGGTACCGTAGTAGATCTCTTTTGTGTATAAAATACATATAAAACGGATTTAAAAACGTTACAAACTTTAATAAATACAAAATTCAACTCTGTTGCAATTTAAAAATTGTTACAAGACTTTTCTTATGACCTATAATTGGATAACGAACAAGACCCAAAATATTAAAATGAAAACTTTAACTTACCATATTATTATGGTAACAAACTGCAAAATATAATTTAAATATAAAAATCTAATGTTTCTTACTGACAATTAATTTCAGAGGTTTTAGTTTAAGTTCAACAAAACTTAGAATGTGACTACCGACTTGTCTCCTCTAAGTTTTGGTTTTTATTAACGGTAGGTTGGACCTAAATAATCCATTATCCCCTCTTTGAGGAGCTTGGAGGAACCAAGTCAGTGGCGTTACTGATAATCCTAAAATTTACTTTACATTCTAGCTAATGAGCTAAACAAGTAAACATAAACGAAAACAGAGATAAAATACATTTTATAGACAACATTTTCTTATCTCACAGTATTTCCATGTCCAATCACTTTGAAGGGAAAACCCTCTCGCTACTTGCTGTATCCCCACGCTTAACCATTACCACTCTCACCCTTGACTTTTCAATAGTTTTTCTCGCATTTACCATCTGCTGTGTGGTAGGCGGCAACCAAATGTTTTCCATTTTGGAGGGAGGCGGAACCACTTTCTTATCTCAACAGAACCATAATTGTGTTTGTCGCTTTTCCAAGATGGTTTCGTACAGTGGCACAGTCAGGGGTTATTTGCATTCCTGACAATATGACAACATGCACACCTCGCTAGTTGATCAGCTGATTTTGATATACAATAGTTAGGTTAGGATATTACTTTGATGAATACTTTAGAATTTCGGCGTTTTTAAAAACAAAAGCTATTTTGCATGTTTTTTAGTATGCCCTTATAAAAATAATTTAGCTGCTTATGAATTGGTTAATATTTTTAGCGCACCTTTACATTTACTTGCACAAATATTAAAATACGAAGAAACGAATTTGTGTTCGTTTCAGCATCTAAAGTGATTAGCTTACGTACACATTTGTTTACAGGCCAAGTCATCGGTTCACTTTCGATACGAAACAATCACAATCGTTTATGCTCGTTTTTTTAAGTTATATGAAGAAAAAATAAAGCGAGCTATTAAAAATTAATGGAAATACAATTTAAAAAGTTCTTTTGGAAGAATATACTAAAAAGAGTTGGAAAATTGCTTTAGTTTTCAAAAAATATTAATTTTTTTTTAAGAGATATAACGTTTGTTTACAAAATTCAGCTTGACAACCGTGACATAAAAATATGACATACATATAAAAACTCCATAGACCGGTCTATTCTAGAGACCGTGGGCTGTGCTGTCCGCGCGGCGCCGGAATATTTCTGAGTTGTGTGTAAAATAATTTATTTCTCAAGATTAACTTTTATCTTCATTTTCCTTGTTGTTGTACGCAAACGGAGTTTTATTTTCATGAGTCGGTTCTATGAACTTTAGGAGTTGTTTTAGACCCGTTAAAATTTTATTGGTGTTTAAACTCCTCTCTATATAGAGACTAAGGTACTATTTCATAAAAGTGCAGGTACAGATGAATAATTTCGGAATTCCCTATTTTAAACAAGACGTTTTAGTTATTTAGTATTTCTAACTATTTTTAAGTGTAGATTAAACAATTCGGTATACAGGGTACTACTTATACTACTTGGTGTGCAGTCAGGTGTGACCGCCCGCCCCCTTTTAATTCTAGGACGCTTGTTTTTCATAAGTAGTGGTTTACATAATGTTTGTTATGTCATTGCTTGGTTAACTGAAAGCTTTTTTGTTCTGTATTATAAATCGAGCTTCAATAAACTGTCGTATTCGCCAATGTGACTCCTTCTACAAAACTTTAGCTTTGGCCAGTGAATCCTGTGATCATTTGACCATGCATGGTCCGCTAATAGGGATTTTTCAGTATCTCCTAGTTGGGTTCTTTTTTATGTTCTTTTACCCCAACCTGAAAAGGGCGTTTCGTTTCTCCTACATATCATTAACCACAATTACATGGGATACAGTAATTGGATTCCTGATTCTTTAAACTTCTTATTATATTTTTCTATGAGAATACTATTTTAATATTATGGTGTTTTGCTATTCGACTTATGTTTTCTTAAGCCTCTTGAACATAGGTAATATTTAAAAAAAATTACCCCATTAGGGTATATTAAAAAATCCGGCTTAGCGGACTATGCGTTGTAACATCAGCACAGAATGGTTCCGAAACAAAACAGCGCTGTACAGAATAGCGCGGAACAATATGTCGTGAGAGAAAATGGCGCGGGACAAATTAGCACCCCTACAAAATTGCGCTGCTACAAAATAGCGCTGCGACTAAACAGCGGTGGACAAGATGACGCGAGACAAAATAGCATGAGACAAAATGGCGCGGGACAAAATTGCGCCGGTACAAAAAAGCGCCCGTATGAAATAGCGCCGGTACAAAATTGCAGCTATACCAGCATATTAAAAAAAAACTTCCCTGACTTCTTTCGCGAGATTTTAGAAGGTGTAAATCCGAACCGAACTGAACCAAACTGAGCCGAGTCGAGTTTGGTTTATTTCAGTTCGGTTTGGTTTGATTCGGATTCACACCCTCTAGAATCCCGGGAAAGAATTCAGGGAAGTTTTTTTTTTGAAAAAATATGCTGTTCGGTTCAGTTCGGTTCGGTTCGGTAGTATGAATACTAACTAGTCTCTAGGATATTGGAAAAGCAGTCCGAATAGTTTTTTTTTAAATATGTTAGAAAGAAACCCCTTAGTCGAAGTATATTTTGTACCGAAGCTATTTTAATCCGCGCTATTTGGTTTCGCGCTAATTTGTCGCAGCGCTGTTTTGTCGCAGCGCTATTTTGTCGCCGCTATTTTGTTTCGCGTCATTTTGTACAGCGCTGTTTTGTAACGGAGCCGCACAGAATTTAATGGTGCAAAACTAAAATTTTGCAAAAAAAGTCCCATTGGCGAAAGCGAAAGTTTGTTAAGCTGCGTTAATAATGTAGAACAAAGTTTTCGGTCCACCAAGCATGGACATAACAAACCTATGGGAACCACTTTTTATATAAAGCGGCTTAGGATCAAAAGGGGTCATATCTAACTGCACACCAAGTAGTTTAGTGGTTTCTATACAATCATTGTCTACAAGCAATAAAAGGTAGTTTTTAGCTTTTTGTGACTTTTATTTTAAATTACTTATTCAACAGCCAACGTTTCGGCTCCCATCCTCAGGGCTAGAATATTAAAGTTATACGAGTATATCGCATTTAGAATATTAGAGTTATACGAGTATATCGCATTTAATATGCGATATATTTTTAAAAAATGTTAAAACGGCGTCTAACTAGCTCAGCCTCAGCTCAGCCGTGATGAGTGAAAAGTTGGTTGTTAAATTAGTAATTTAAAATAAAAGTCCCAAAAAGCTTAAAACTAGCTTTTATTACTACAATCCTGAAGGTAAACCTGACGCCTAAATTGTCTACAAGTTTCAAACAAAGCAGATCATTACAAAAATATTTCATGTAAAAAAAACCAAGTAGGCAAAAATGGTATTCCGTAAAAAGGATTAAGGTAAAAGTAAAGCTAAGTTCTCAAAATGAAAGTTTCTTACTAGTTTGGAAATGTTTTTTTAAACTTTGCTATTACAGCCAAACTTCTTTATGTTCCATTTAGGACTGTGCCTAAGAGTCATTTGCAGCAGTAATAGCCAAGTTTAGAAAAACATTTCCTAACTAATCGGAACCTTTCATTTTGAAATTTGAATTGAAGAATTTGGCTTTTCTTTTATCTCAAGCCCTTTTACGGAATACCATTTCCGCGTACTTGTCTTTTTTTTACATAAAATGTTTTTGTAATCATTTCATTTCTTTTTTAAAGGAAATAGATAATATTTATTTTGAAAGTAGAAACATATGCGGAATATTGTTCAAAACTTTTGCAATGCCTTATTTAAAATTTTGAGGTTTTTTCCCATGTTTTTATGATAGTTCCTATCAGCCTTCCAAAACTCAGCTCTCTAGCGTTTCTGGAAGTGGGCAATGTTACTTTTACATTATTTTGCATTTATAGGGGAGGGAAGTAAATAATAATTTTGAAGTTTTTACGTTTTTTCACATAGTTTTATCAGTGGCGCACCCAGGAATATGGCTTGGGGGGGGGGGGCCGAGGCTTCTTGGGGGGGCCTGAAGCCTCATGATGTCGAATATTAATCTATTTTTTGTGTTTTTTTCTGAAATATGTAGAAAATATGTAAAAAAATCTAAGGCTTGGGGGGGGGGCCGGGCCTCGGGGCCCCCCTGGGTGCGCCCATGGTTTTATTATGGTTCCTATTAATCTGCCACAGCTCAGCTCTCTAGCGTTTCTGGAAGTGGGCAATGTTAGTTTTTCATAACTTTACATGTATAGGGGAGGAAAGTAAATTAGAATTTTAGGGTTTTTTGATTTTTTCCAGGGGTCATAATTTCTATCAGTCTGGCAAATTTTAGCTTTGTAGTATGTCTGGAGGTACAGTAGAATTTTGATGATCTCTACATGAGCGAGTGAATAAGTAAGTGAGTGAGTGAGTAAGAACTTTACTACTTCATGGATGTCCATCAAATTTGAAGGGGTTGTTAACTCTATGAATATCTACGACTGTGCGAAGTTTAAGAATCGTATCTCATTCCGAAGTGGAGTTTCAGATAGGTCAAATATTGGCTAAAATGTTTCAAGAAAAGATGGTACAGTAGAAGCGCGCACGTGGCGAGGCACTGCCGTGCCCTCAGGTATACTTATAGCTTCTGGACCGCAACAGCTTCAACAAATAGTTGGTAATGGAAATACCGAACAACCGAAATTTGACATTCCTCGATGTTCGCAATATCTCCAGAAGCAAACGTGTTGGTGAAAAGTTGATATTTTATTTCTTATGTTTAATTTTGGCAATTAAATTGTCGAAACAACAGAAACGAAATACAATTGAACTTCCAAACTAAAATCTATATTTTAACGGCTGAATCGCCTCGACCTGGAACAACCTCAACCCAAAAGAAATAACAAGGCAAAGATCAAGGTTATTAATTGGTTTTTCTGATTTACTATTCGTGAGGATTTATTTACTTAATATCTTTCATTCAAACCGCAAAAAACAGCAAACTATCTGTAACTGAGCAATCCAACTTATATAACTCCAATCATTGCACAAATTTGTTTAAGTAACATTTTACAATTTTTCATATAAAGAGTAAATCTTATAAAATAGACTTAACTGAAAACTGCTCTGTGTGTAACCTACAAGACCTGTACTATTTATCCCCCAATATTCTTCCAAACTTTAACACCCAATAAAGCCAAAGCTTGCTAATACTATTATTAATATTCTAAGCTTAAGGGCATTACTCAGAAATGAATAATAAGTTGTACTGGGATAGGTAAATACTAATGCAAAACATGTAAAAATACCTAATATTTAGTTGTTATCCCTATCTTATTTTTATTTTCTTCCCGATAATTAACGGTGTAGTGTAACTATTACAGTTCTATTGCAGAACTATTTTATTTTTATTTATTTTTAATCATTTTATGTGCAGAACACGTTGCAATGAAAAATAATTGGAATTTTTTTCTAAAAGCAATAAAGAAAGTAAGTATAAGTAAGTAAGCCATTAAGTTGTCCACTAGGTCACTTTTCCTTAACGGCTGGAAATTGTATTGGAAGTTATATTTTGGCAAAGGTCGCACTAGGATTACTTTAGGAGAATATAAGAGAAATAAGGTTACAATTAAGCTCCCTGTTTAGTAAAAAAAAACAATATATCATGGGGAAATTCATACATGCTGTTGTTGGTGCACCAGTTATCAAATAAGCCTTTTTGACAAAAAAATGCGCGGCGGTGAATCTTATCTTTAAACTCTTCTTGATTTTATCATAGGTCACTGGATGACCTTTGGTTACCAGTTTTCTTAAAGATTTAATATTTCCGATATTTTCTGGAGTGGCCGCAGTAGTAGAGGTGTTGATTTTCGGTACTTTTAAATATTCGTTACTAATCGTTACTCGACTACTAAGTAATAATTTTATATATTCGTTACTATAGTTACTTTGTTTACTGTAACTCTATTCAATTCAATCATACAATTAGTGCAAAATTATCGCACAGTCGTTATTTACTTGTAGGTATATTTTTGTTGTTGATATTATGGAAATATTCCATTGAAATTTTCAAAATACGAGCTAAAATTAAAAAATAAATGTAGGAATTACGTAGGAACTATTAGATAGTTTAAGTTGTGCATCGTATTCTTACGTAAAACTGCACGTTAAGCGCTCTACGTTTTGTTCCAAATTTGAGTTTAAGTTGAATGTTTTTACGTTACCATAACAAATCTGTTTTTACGTTACCATAACAAATCTACTAATAGCAGAGAACATGGAATTCGGCACTGTGTGATTTTGATGTTACAATTTTGTTTTTTGTCTTTTCAACTACAGTAGGAATATATTGGCAAAGAATCGTTTGTACTGGAAGCGGAAATTATAGTCTAGGCCTGATTTTTCGATCGGTCAATCAACCAGTTCTTTTCTTTGGTAACGTTAAGGTGCCCGCAGACTGCCGTAAGCTAACGTAAATACGTAAGCTCCTAACGTGACCTTGATGACGGTGTGCGAAGTGCGCTTGCGTAACTGTCAAATCTCATGCTTACGTAAAAATACGTAGCACAACTTAAACTATCTATTGTGTAATTACGTAGGAACTGTTGTGTGTACAACTTTGTTTTAAAAATCTAATGCCTTACATACAAAGAAATATATACCTAAAATCTAAAAGTAAATAAAAATAGTTAGTTACTTAAGTTATCATAGTTACTCCCTGATCTTGGATTACCGACTTTCGAGTGATTACTAAATACTAAAATAATCGAAGGAATCAAAGTAATAAAAGTAACGAAAGTATTAATTTTTTTTTGGATCGATATTCGTTACTCCGTTATTTGTCGAGTAACGAGTAGTCGAGTAACGAATAGTTACTTTTTCAACACCTCAACGCAGTAAATAGCAAACCGGGACAAGGTTAGTCCTTCAAGGTTTTCCTTTAACCCTTGTCTGAAAACCTATTTAAAGTTATTGCTCCCGAAAGAGAAGATTCTTCAAAACGTTTTATTAAAAATGGATGAGAATCATTTTGTTTTAGCCTTTTATTTATCTTTATTTTTCAAAACAGCCACGCGATACTTTTTTTACCCTTAAGGGATTTTTTTTGGAAGGTTCTCTTGCTTACAAGCTTCATCTAATTGACTAGATCCCCGTGCCCGCAAAAACACATCGTTTCCGGGGCCCTTTTAATTCCGGTTGAGGGCCCAATGTAATTCGTCATTGTCGATAAAGAATTTGACGTTACATTAGGTTTTCGCCTAGCTTACGTAAAAAGCAGTCCTTACATTTGATTTCTTTTACTTTTTAACCTAACTTGGCCTATAGGCTATAAGTTAAATAACACTTGAGTAATAATAGGGACTTATTGGAATAAAACCTGAACTTATTTTAAAATCTGCCGTATTGTGACAGATTTACATATAAAAAGCAGCTGCTTTCTTAAAAAATTCGGTCTTTGTGGATTTAAGAACTGGATTTTTTAGTGTTTTTATTTTAAAGTCGCCTTTGGTATGTCAATTTTAAAAGGTCAGCTGTTAATCTGTCAGAATAAGGTCGACTCTAAAATAAAGTCAGGTTTTATTCCAATAAGTCTATTATCTGCGCTACTACTATAACTGTTTATTATGTTTAAGTTTGATAAACTGCTAGTTTATTAATACTGAAGTAAAGCACTACCTATATGACATCATATACTTTAAAATTGTTTTGGTTATGAATGAAATAAATTTAAAGTTATTTTAGCTTAGAAAAACATAAAAATCAAGACGTGCAATCCTATTAAAATAACATTAATGTTGATGATGATAGGACCCGTCAATGCACGTAAACAAAGATTCCAAGGTGCTTCCAATACCTACACCTACTTTAGAGAAAATTTCTGGAGGAACTAGAAAATTATGTTGTTTCAATAAGTAGTCCCAATTGATAAAAAAAAACTAAACTGAACAAAAATTCTAGCCCCATAAGAAGCAGTAGCGTGTCGTGGATAAAGGGGGGGGGCACCATTTGTTTTTGCGTTAAATTTAGTTTTTCTATTTTTTTTCTCAAAGGACGCCAGGGGCGCCAAACGCAGAGGGACGGGGGGGGGAGGGGGTGCGTTGGCCCCCCTGGCCCCCTATACGACATGCCACTGATAAGAAGCAGCTGGAACAAGCAAGAAGCAAATTACCCCATTGGCATGCCGATAATATGTGCTGCGGCTTACTAAATTACTAAAATTCATTTTTAACTTTTCTTTTTTCTTACTACACAACTAGAAAAATTGTTTTATCTTATTTTTCTTATTTAAACGTTCCTTTGGGCCACTAAATATTTCTTGTTATATAATTTATACCTAGGGCGCTAAAACTAACCTTTTGGAGGTTAGAAATGAAAAATGTAAATGCGAGTGGAAAATTTAACTCCGGTTCAAACAAGCGATACTTAAAAAGGCGACATTCAAAATAGCGATATTTAAAAGAACGGAAAAACAAAACGCCGACATTCAAAATGCGACGACATAATAAAACAGTGAGATTCAAAAAAGTTACATCAAGTAAAAACAGAGCATGTCAAAACAGAAACATTCAAAAGAGAGACATATAAAAAAGGGACCATTCATAAAGCGAGTTGCCACTCCCGGCATTTCAGTAACCTCTTTCTAATATATTAAAAAAAACTTCCCTGACTTCTTTTCCGGGATTCTAAAGGGTGCGAAAATAACGGAACCCAACCGAATTAAACCGAACCGATCGAAACCCAAACATTTTCTCGAAAAATTATTTTCTTTTTTTGTGAGGTAGAAATTTGTGTTTTTCTAACCTTTGTGAAATGATCGCAAACGTATTCCAACCGGCCCAGATACCCACTAACATATTTCCGCCAAATCACAGATTAGAATACGTTTGCGCTTAATTGACAAAGTTATAACACCGATTTCAACCTCCCAAAATGAGGACCGAAAAGATAATTTAAAAAAAAAATTAGGTTTGGTTCAGGTCGGTTTGGTTTCACCCCTTCTAGGATCCCGGAAAAGAAGGCAGGAAAGATTTTTTTTTAAATATGTTAGAAAGTTAGTCTAAGTTAGTCGAAACATAGTCGAACTGTTGCTATTTTTAATGACGCATTTTTAAATGTCGGTGATTTTAATAAATGTCGCGCTGTTAAATATTGCTTATCTGATGTGTCGCTATTTTAATATATCGCTATTTTCATATGTCGCTATTTTAATTGTCGCTGTTATAAATGTCGATGGTTTAAATATCGCTCTTTTGAACCGGAGCTGATGATTTTAGTATTATAAACTATAGGCATTTACAAGCGACTTAAAATGTTTGGTGCAACAATTTTTTGCTCTTTTTTACTAGAATATCATATCATGGAGTCCCGTTTTTCTCATAAGCTACATCTCTAGCATCCCCTAAGGATGCCCTTATACACACTAGCTGCCGGGATTCCTTGTCTTGTTTGTGATAAAGTGTCTGCTGGAATTGGGCTCCGATTTCTAGTCTTTATTTGTCATTTAAACAGTTTCTAAGTAAATAAATGTTAAACTTCTTTTTTGTATCTTAAAGTTAAATCAGATATATGTATAATAACTGTTTCGCATGGTAAGCCAAATGTTTAATACTGCGTGTTCTTGATTGATCCTCATTTTATATTTAAGTTTTATATAATATATTTTTTTAAAACTGGCACTTTCTGTATAATTTTTTGTATAGAAACTATCACTTTACCGGCAGATCCTCTTGGAAAACTTTTCGCTCTTAACAGGAACGGGTAAAGAAACAAGAGACAGAAATTTTTATTTTTTTTTAACTGACCGGAAACAAGGTTTTTCCCTCCAATTTTTGCAAGGAAAGTGTTCTTTACAGGGATTTTCTTTTAAAAAACTTCTCGGTCTCAACGCGGAGTGTAAAAAAAAAGAGACCGGAAAATCTATTTTTACTGGAAGTGGTCATGACTTCTGTCGACAGCTTGTTCATAGTTTTTAATTTGTGTATATTCTGATAGGTTTGACATTTCTAATAAATTATTTTATAAATGCAGGGAATCGGTCAATAAAAATCATTTTTTTGTTCGTTTGTGACGTTTCAGTTTATTCAAACCATCATCAGATATTTACCTCTCTGTACGTTGCACTTCTCCGTAAAACCATCCATGCCGTAAATCCCTGGCATTTGTTTTAATTTAAATATTATTCCTGTCCGTTGAAATTGTAAATTATTTTAAAAAACCTGGGAATCGGACAATAAAAATCACTTTTTTGTTCTTTTGTGACATTTCAGTGTATTCAAACAATCATCAGACATTTACCTCTCTGTACGTTGCACTTCTTCGTAAAAGCACCCATGCCGTGAATCCCTGACATTTGTTTTAATTTAAATATTATTCCTGACCGTTGAAATTGTAAATTATTGTAAAAATCCTGGGAATCGGTCAATAAAAATCACATTTTTGTTCTTTTGTGACGTTTCAGTTTATTCAAACCATCATCAGACATTTACCTCTCTGTACCTTGCACTTCTCCGTAAAACCATCCATGCCGTGAATCCCTGGCATTTGTTTTAATTTAAATATTATTCCTGTCCGTTGAAATTGTAAATTATTTTAAAAAAATCTGGGAATCGGTCAATAAAAATCACTTTTTTGTTCTTTTGTGACATTTCAGTTTATTCAAACCATCATCAGACATTTACTTCTCAGGAATAATATTTAAATTACAACAAATGTTAGGGATTCACGGCATGGATGGTTCCACCACGGATCACTTAATGATCCGTGGTTCTACGCAGAAGTGCAACATACAGAGAAGTATGCCTGAGTTGTGATATCCACATTCATATCCAATTTAAAAAAAACAATACTTACAATACACGACCGGAAACTAACTTTACAGGACTGCCCAAGTTTACAGGTCTTATCTGACGCTCATCCCGGAAATAACCTATTTGCAAAGTTTATGTTTCCGGTCTAGTAACGCATACACATAATATCTGTTTTGATCTTTTAATAGTTTTCAAAATCAGCTTCATTCAGTTTAAACATTAAAAACACTGTGCTCTATCAAATTCCTTTTTGGTTTGTCAATTAACTCCCTATCTTCACCTGTTGCTATTTGTTTCTTAATTGGTACATTTTCCTTTAACATCTTGTTAATTTTTAAGGCAAATAATAAGGTTTTTCTACTAAGCTAAACGCAACGTTTTCATTAAGTTAAAGTAAGAAAAGTATCAGCGCTTTTTATATCTGGCTTCTGGGTTCTTCAAAAGGCCAAACAATATGTTACTAATTAATAAAGCCAATGCATATGTACTAGTCGAGGTCGAGTGTTCATTCAGCTATTTAAAATCAGGCGTAAGAACGTTGAGGCAAGTTAATTTTATCACGCCACCGAGCATGAACTTCCGGACCCTAATTTCGACATTTACCGTCCGTAAATCACTTCATCCAGTAACAGATTAGTCGTTTGAGAAACCACAGGCCCAGGCCTCACGCTTACTGCTTTATACTATGCGCCTAAATGTTCTTGTTAGCAACTTAAGAACGACCGCAAAACTGTAGACGAAAATTTTATGGCAAATGAAGCTCGACAGACGGAGAAATGGTTTCTGTCTGCCTAAGCCGTGACTTGCCAAAGTTATGGTTTAGTTAAGTAAGCAAATGCAACAAGAGGAGAACACAAAGTCAAGAAAATTAACGAGGACTTTTTTGCCAACCCGATAGCATTAACAAATAAATTCTTTGAACGGCTGATCTTTAAATTCCATTTTGTTCTTGGTAGCTAAAAATTTCAGGCAAGAAAATGTTTTAACAAAAAGAACAAACAAGATCAAAGAATCTAAGAAAGATTCTATTAAACAACAAATTTTTTATGATTGATAGATTATTTAAAAGATAGTTCTTCAAATAAAGCTTTACATAGAGCTTTATATAAGTGCCTCAATTATCTTGCTAACAACTTAAGAACAACCGCAAAACTTTAGAGAAAAATTTTGTGACAAACGAAGTTTAACAGATGAAGAAATAATTTCTCTCTGCCTAAGTTGTTACTTGCCCAAGTTATGGCTTAGTTTTCCACTTTGTTTCAAATCTAAAGTAAGCAAATGTTTTAACAAAAGTAAAACATGCAGAAGCAAAAAACTTATTTGTCAACCCGATATAAATTATTTTCTGAATACAACGTCAAGAAATTTAAGAAGAACTCTAGTTGTCAATGTCAATAAATTATTTAAAAAAAGCTATACTTACAGCTTTATATTATGTTCTTGTTAGCAACTTAGGAAAAACTGCAAGATTGTAATAGGAAAGTTTAAGTTAAAGAGAGTCCGACAAATAGAGAACTATATCTTATTTAAAAACTAAAATAATGAACCTTTATGGTGATCCACAATTTTCTCTAGCCCCCCAATAAACTCTTGCCCTTTAGGATGAAAGCCAAAATTTAACACGCACGATAAATCAGACTCCATTTTTTTGTTTATTTATGCATACTATGGCTTTTTTATTATTTTTAAAACTAAGTAGTAATACAAAAAAATCCATTTACCGGCAAAATTTACCACACGCATAAAAAGTTTCAAGTTAAATAAAAGTCAACGTTGTTCCTACAGTTTTATTCCTTTAGAGAAAATTGTGTTGTTTCAGATGATTACAAAACCTTGGTGACAAAATATTTATTTTTATACTGAAATTAGTTTTAAGCCTCCAAGCAAAAAATGTAATATTTTAAATTCTAGAAACTTTAAGGTTTAATTTATTGTACCTATGTTTTATTCTTGCTACGATAGTTAACAAGTTAACAAAATATACAGGTTTGAAATTAACATTGGGTGATCTTGAAGGGTTTTTCGTAATTAAAAGAGCGACGCCAATCAAATTTTGCAGTGGCATTAATAGAATGGATCGTGCTTATGATTTTCCACTAGAAGTTTTGCTCCTAAAATTGGCATCAATATTTCATTTTCTTGAGATACATGAAATTTCGTATTTTGGCATTTGAAAAAACTCCCTTAAATAGATAAAATTTTATTGCATTTTAAAAAAAATAACGATAATTTTGAAAATCAAGTAAAAAGGGCTTGTTTTATTTAAAACATCACTTTTATATAGGAAACATGTCGCATACTAAAAATTACAGGTGAAATTTTGTTTGACAATTGCTAATTATATTAAAAAAAAAAACTAAAAGTTTTAAGCTTCTCCTCCCAAAAATGACTGCCAAATGTTTAATCCAACTCCGTGGCTCAAGACACAGTTTATAACTTCTTATAAAATTTAAGCGTAGAAAAGCAGTGGCAGTTTTCCAATAAACCCTCAAAAAGTGCCGAATTTGCATCATCCTATGCTTGACTTTCCTAAATCAACATCCGGTCATACTGTGTTGTGTTTTTTTCGCACCTTTTTCAGTATTATGTTAATCCTCTTTGACCATTATTATCAGTTTCAGTGTTCAGTATAATTTAACTAGATTTTGAAAAACCAGAAAATTACTATTTTATAAGTTGCTTAAGGTATGCGAAATACGCAAGAGCATTAATATGGGGCGTACCCATTGTAACAGGCGGCTGTGGCCAAGGCTTAAAAGTTGCGAGCTACCAATTTATGTAACTATTTGAAAATTGATATAATTATTAAAAGTTGCTATATATTATTAAATTTACACGATCTCGAAAGGGAATTTGACGGTTCTTGGAGGCAATAAATGCTATAAACGTTTTTCTCAAATGTATAACCAATGTAGGAAAATTATACATACCTTTTCAATTTTCTTCTTGTAGCTTCACACTTTCACTTCTTATATTTATTAATTGAATATCAACTTTTTACTACTATTAAGCTTTTATATTCAAATATTTACACTTCTTAAACTTTTAGGTTTTATAAACCTTTCGTATATTTGTTGTAAATATATATATTTATCAACATTTTAAATGTTGATTGAATGAGTGAAACTATTCAATCAACTGTTTAATTTACTTAATATTACTGTTTAGGTTTGGGATATATTGTTGATTAAAAATGCCGATTTTAGGGCAACGAATGGTTTGCATTTTGATGTTAAAAAACCATAAAACAGTTAAACACATTATTTCAAAACACTGGAAACAGTAATAATTAATAGCTTTAAAATTAATAAACTCCAAAAGAAAATACTAAAATAATTATAAATAATAAAGATAATAGCTTATACAAACTTAAAATAATTGATAAATTTCCCCAGTTAAAATAAAACCCCCCTTAGGAAGTGTCAAGGAAAGCGTAGCCGAAACGAAGCAAGCGAAGGCCAACTAAAGAGTGGTCTCCCTCCCGACTTTCGAAAGTTTCAGTCCTCTGCTCTCTAGGCGTTCTTAGCTTGCCGCTGGCTGATTGGTCTAAAATCTAAGCTTTCTTTAACGGTTTTCTTGTCCAAGACAAACCACAGACATTCTTGGTTGCCGTGGTCTAAAACTTAAGCTCTCTCGCATTGGTGAGAAAGACAAAGAGACAAAATACCACCGCAATTCAAAGATGCGTGGACTCAGAAAATCGATAAAGTTAAAATCATACAGTGTGTTTTTTAAAAGTTGAAAATAAAATACAGCGAACCTGAAAATATGCCAAAAAAACAAGTCGCCGGAGTTGCCATAAATTTTACTTAATCTTAACCTAGTCTTGCATATAATTAATGCTTGTTGATGTCAAAAACAATATTTAATTTAAAATATTTAAAAACTTATAAATGGCAAAAATACCATTTATATTCAAATCCCGTTTTGTTACACCATGCATTCTTACATGGGATGCTTTTTTTTTTTTTTTTTTTTTTACGGGTATGCGCACTCGCAAGGAGATCCCTATCACGCTCGACAAGCGGCAAGTGCGCGGAAATGTTGGTGTGTGTTGGTTTTGAAACGGTTCAGGTTGTAACCTGCAGGGAAAACTGTCGCAGGGAGTTTATTCCACAGCGATGCTGTTCTCCAGAGATATGAATTCTGATATAATGAGGTTCTTGGTGCCTCTATTTTGACAGTAAATTGATGGTTACCGTGTGTTTGACGTGTTCGCCTAGTAGGTGCTACTCCCGGGGGGATCATACGTGCCAACTCTTTAGAGCATTTTCCGTGATAATACCTGTAGAAGAGAGAGAGATCGCCCACAGTTCTTCGATGTTCGAGACTATCCAAGCTACGGGTAAGTGCGGGGTCATTGATCAGCTTGATAGCTCGCTTTTGCACGGTGTTCAAAAGCATTAAGGTATGTTTGGGTGCCGCACTCCATATATGTGAGCAGTACTCCATAGTTGGTCGAATCTGGGCTTTGTAGAGTGTCAGCAGTTGGCTTGGTGTATACAGATGTCTTGTACGAAATAGCACCCCAAGCTTTTGGGACGCCCTTTTAGCTATATCTGCCACGTGACTGTGCCAAGACATGTTGGTCTCTGCAGTGACTCCTAAGATGTTCAACTGGCTCTGCAATGTGACAGCACTTCCAGATAGCATGATGTTTGGCTCACCGGTGCTGGTCTTTTTTGAAAACAGGGCTGCTTGGGTTTTCTGCGCGTTGAACTGTACAAGGTTTTTTTTGCCCCAGTCCTCTATTATCTCCAGGTCGTTATTTATCTGCGATATTTGAGTTAGTCTAAGATGATGGAATTCACGTGCGGATAGACACTGAGTGGGTGGTATGACTGAGGAGACTACATTGCCATCATCTGCAAAGAAATAAAGTGGATTTACTGTTTTATCTATGAGGTCATTTATGTAAATCAGAAAAAGTGTTGGCGAAAGGATTGCTCCCTGTGGCACACCAGCATTTATTTGGTAAGAGTTGGAGTTCCGGCCATCCAGTGCAACATAAATGGACCTATCCTTAAGGTAACTCTCAAACCAAGTGCAAAGTCTCGGCGACAATCCCGTTGCTTTGAGCTTGTTGAGCAGATTTTCATGCCAGACTTTATCGAATGCTTTAGATATATCTAAGGCAATTGTTCTTGTTTCACCTCGCAACTCAATCGCTTTTTGCCATAAGTGAGTGACGTATGTAAGTAAATCGCCAGTTGACCTATATTTTCGAAATCCGTATTGCTTGTCGTTGATAATTTTGTATTTTTCCAAGTACTTGGTTAGGTGATTGTTCACAACTCTTTCCATTACTTTTGATATCACCGGAAGTAGAGCAATTGGTCTATAGTTTAACGGATCTGTCTTTTTTCCTTTCTTTGGAATGGGTTGTACTGCGGCAGACTTCCATGATGATGGATATACTCCTTGCCTATAAGATAAATTGAATAATTTTGCGAAAGTTGGGGTGAGTTCGCTAGCACAATTGTTGAGTACTATCGCGGGAATGCCATCTGGACCCATTGCTTTGTTTGTATCCAACTTTTTAAGGGATTTTCGTATTTCTCTGTGACAAAAGGGTACCTCTGGCATACTGTGGGAAACCCTTTCAATGAACGGTGGAGTTTTTCCATTTGGCACTGTTAGGTTTGAGTTGGAGGAAAAGATTTTGGCCAGCATATTGGCTTTTTCCTCTGATGTTGTGGCTAAGAGAGTATTTTTATCTGTAAGTGGTGGTATGGATGACTTGGTGAAGTTTGATCCAACGGCTTTTGCAAGAGACCAAAAGGACCTAGAACTACTTGGACAATTCAGCAACCTGTTTTTTATTCTTTGATTGTATGTTTCTTTGGCGGCGTCAATAGTAATTTTGCAACTATTTCTGGCTTCTATAAATTCTGTGTGGTTTTGAGCGGTTTGTTGTCGTTTCCAAAGGTTATATGTTCTGTGTTTTTTCTGTACAGCCGTTTGACACTGGCTGTTGAACCAAGGTTTTGCATTAGCTCTGCGTTTTATTGTATGTGGGATATATGCATCCATTCCAGATAAGATTACTTTTGTTATTTCATTACAGCAAATAGTGGGATCAGCTGTTTTAAAGCAAACCTCTTGCCATGGAAAATCCAGGTAAAACTGTTTAAGGTCATTCCATTTTGCCGATTTATAGTGCCACATTTTACGAGGAAGTGATTGTTGGCTTGGCGGTATGAACATTTCGCACTTTGTTCTTGTAAGTTTATGATCGGATGAACCAAGTGGGGGATCTACTTGAATTGTGTACAAGTCAGGATTTGTAGTTAGGAACAAGTCTAAAAGCGCTGCAAATTCACCCCTTTCTGAGATACGGGTAGGTTCATCGACAAGCTGCGTTAGACCACAACTTATGGCAAAAGCTTCTGCTTCCCTGCCTTCATTATCTGTTTTGTTGTGGTGTTTTAGCCAGGGTATATTGTGGACATTGAAATCGCCTAAAAAAACAATTTCCGCATGTGGATAGTTAGACTGTATACTATCACAGTTTTCGGATAATGTCGCAAAAAAGTTTTGATACTCGGTGTTACTTGGCGGTCGGTAGAGGCAGCAAATGAACTTGGTCGATGACTTTGAGGTGAATTTCAGCCATATGATATCGAGGTTCGCTGGTTCTAGCTTCTCCTCTCGATGACATGAAAGGTCATTTTTAATGTACACAGAAATCCCAAAATTATGTCGAAATCGGTGGTGTAGGTCATAGCCGGGATAAAGATAGTTCACAATAGGTGTTGCAGAACTGATTTTAGTTTCGGTGAGAACAAGGATGTCAGGTCTTTGTTCTTCAAGATGTTGGTGAACTGAATTCATGTTGGTACTTAATCCTCTTATATTGCTAAAATCAATTCTGAGTTGAGTTTTTGGTCTTCTTTTAATATCTTTGCATGAAGGACCCCCAGGATCACCCGACGCCCGGAGATCCGAGTGGTCGGGTATTTTACCTCCGGAATATTTTGATCCTGGAGGCGCCATCATGCTATCTGTTACTCATTGTTGGAACCGGACTGCCGGCGCAGTAGCGGAACGTGGTGATACCACTTAGCGCTACTCACTTCTGGCATGGTGGTGTCTCACCGGTTGACGCCCAATGAGTAAAAAGCGTCTACCACCTTAAAGCCAGGACCCCCATTTAATTCTTAATAGAGAATTATTAAAATAAAGCCAGGCTATAATAGTGCCAGACACAATTTTGACACCTTCACATTGTAATATCAGCTGTCATCTTTCAACACACGGCCTTTGTTTACTATATGAACCGGAATAAATAGTGCCTTCTTTTACTAATTGGTATGTCAATTTTGAAGGATCAACTGTCAGTTTTCAATGTGAATGTGTTAAAATAGTGCCTGGCACAATTATAGCCTGGCTATATTTCAATAATTCTCTAATGTTCCCTTTTCGGGTAAACAGGATTTCGGTTACTGCGAATGCGTCAGTTTTGGTGGTTTTGGAATATACTCTGTTACGTCACTACATTAATTGACAATTATTCTCAAAAATTTAGGGTTATTTCTATAATTTTTTCTATAGTTATTTGGGTGAAAATTTATCAAATTATGGATTAAAATTGTAGTTTTTCTAAAATTAATTGTGCGGATTTATTGTGGACACCATGAAGGGTGTTTAATGGCATCGTTAAACCACTCCTAGCTTTATTAGCAAATTATAAAGAAATATATAAGTACTTACCTTTCCTCTTACTTCTTTCCTGGACTTTTTGCCAAAAGCGGACATTTTTTACGAGAATTATTTCCCATTTTTTACAGAAAAAAAAAATTTATACGACAAACGCAAAACATCGCAAATTTTCAACAAACAACAAATATGGCGTCATCTCACACAGCAGCTGTGTTTCTACCTGACAAAACACATGCATGCGCACTTGAGAATTCGCATCTGTTTTCGATTTTTTGAATATATATTTATGCTCTAACGTATTTGAGGTATGCCAATAAAAACAATTTAAAATAATTTTGTTAACGAACATATTTTAAAATAAATGGATCCATGACGGATCTGACACCTTCCTAGCTAGTCTATTATCACACTTCAAGTGAAGCCATGATAATATATTAGCATTAAAAACAGTTTTTTATAAATATTTCAGAAACTAAAGCTCCTACAAAGTTTTTGGTTATAACACGAATTATTGTGCAAAATATAGTCTATTCTGAAAACAGTGTATAAACACGACGCTCCGGTAAAAACTTAGCATTTTTTAAGTTTTTAATTGTCAAAAAACTGTCATTAGCATAAATGGATTTTGACCAAATCAGCTAGTTAAGGTGTCGAACACTATTTTACCTGAAACTTTTATGAAAATCGGTTCAGCGGTTTAGGAGCTATCGTGTTACGGATAGAAATAATATACACACACACACACAGACAGACATTACCACAATATTTCTAGGATAGGTCAAAAAACATCCAAATAACACATTTTTGGCGTTATCTGGAAAAAAAATTCTCCAAAATAATACCTTCTCTACAGCCATTGCTACGCGGACTAAGAAGGTAAAAATAGTTATGCTGGCTAATAAATCAATATGTGCTATATGCTATATGTTTATTGTTTTACAAGACGTAGGCACATGTGCTAAGTTTCACAGAGTTATGATATATTTTACACTTAGTTTAAGTTCAGATGGGAGTTTACTAACTCATACTTACTTCCCAAACTTTGAGTAAGATTCTAGCAAAGCTTAACTTTGTTTCGCCGACAGTAAAATCATGTCATATAAGAAAATAAATGGCTTGAAAAACGGTTCAGATACAACATACTTGGGAAGTTGTTATTTAGTCCAAAAATAGATAAACATTTTTTTTAAAATATAAGATTACTACGATTTTAAAACGAAATAATGTCAGTAAGTATTAAAATTTAAAAAAATAATATTTATACTTCTGTGTTTTGGTGTGTGACAGCACAAAGCTTTTAAAATATAACCTTTATAGATTTTAAAGTAAAATTATACATGCGATAAACGTTACCAATAATTTTAATCTTAATATAAGGTACGTAGTAGTGGTACTCATAATTTATTCTCAAATAATATAAATTAATTTTATTGGCGAAGCCAAAAGAAAAGTGTTACCTTCCATTGTGGGAAGGTGGGGGAGGAGAGAGGGAGGACGTAACTGTAAAATGGTGTCAAAAAAAATCTTAAAGCGTGTGCGAAATATAAATTTCTCGTGTCCCGCGACCGGAATCAGTCAGATGCCAAAACCTCATATTTCTAATTTCCTGGAAATTGTGGTTTTTAAGATAGAAGGTTTTAACATCTGAGCGACAATTTGTGCTCTATAAACATTGATTTTTTGAAGAAAGCTGCAGAATAAGAAATAGGTAAAGGAAAGTTGTTTCTTTAAAGTCACAAAAAACGTATTTTTAAAATTTCTGTGTACGGTTTATTGGACCCAGCTAAAGGCTTTAATCAAGTTCCTAGAAGACGCAAAAAATATTACTTTTTAATTAAGTGTAAATTTTCATTGCCATTTTGAAATATTATTTTGCACATTTTTATTAATTAAGTTTTTAATAAGGTTTGAAAAATCCTATTTTAGAAACCATATTAAAGTTGACACTTTTTGCTACTTGAGTCATTTACATTTAAAAATAAATGGATCTATGACGGAACTGATACCTTCCTAGCTAGCCACTTCATGTGAAGCCATGATATCTCAGCCTTGAAAACAGTTTTTTGTAAATATCTCAGAAACTAAAGCTCCTACGAAGTTTTTGGTTATAACACAGCTTATTGATGCAATACTCTGTTAAAAAGTTAGCATTTTATTGATTTTTTAATTGTCAAAAAACTGTCATTAGCATGAATGTATTTTAACCAAAACCGAACATGCTCGTTAGAGTGTTGAACACTATTTTACCTAAAAATTTTATGAAAATCGGTTTAGCGGTTTAGGAGCTATCATGTTACGGAAAGATATACACACACACACAGACAGACATCACGACGATATTGCTAAGATTGGTCAGAATACATCCAAATAACACATTTTCGACGTCATCTCAAAAAAAAAAAATCATCTAGCCATTGCTGCGCGGGCTAGCAAGGTAAAAAACTGTAATACTTGTATCAAAGTAGCTGGCTGACCCTGCTTTTTAGGTTAGTTAGAAAAAATAGCATAGTATGATTTAATACAGGGTAAAAAATATGTGGTGCACCAAAAAATATTTTTAAGTAAACCTAAATGTTAGGTTTAGTTTTTTTCTAATAAATGAAGAATAATATTATGTTATATTAGGGAAAAATATAGATTATAAATCGATTTTTTGCACTTATTTAGACTTATACCATCGAAAAAATACCAGTTATTTCTTCGATGCTTATACCTTTGTTTAAAATACAATGTTGTGCACTGTGTGCATATGACTGAAATATATTTTTATGGTCACCGATGAAAAAAAAATTGTTTCCGCACACTACTCCAATGTCGGTTTAGAACAATTTTCTATGTTGCCTGACGAGGATATTTTTTTCTTATTGTTGTATTATCATCAGACCACTATGTGTATACCAAATTTTATCCAAATCGGATAACGGGAAGTGTGTCGAAAACACATTTTTTATAGAAGGGGTGGGGGTAGGGGTAGGAGAATATTTTTTTGTTAATGTTGTATTGTTATGGGACCACTATGTGTATACCAAATTTTATCCAAATCGGATAATGGGAAGTGTGTCAAAAACGCTTCACAAGATTTGATAGATAGTTAGTTAGACAGAACATCTGAAGCTAAATAAAAGCTTGTAAAAATGGTACAAAATGAACTAAATTTACCATAGCATCTTCTTTTAAAACTAATTTTTATTTATTCTTAAAGAAACTTTTGAACAAAACATTGTTAAAACCTTAAAAAGAAATCATGTTTCGTGACAACAAACTTACTTGAATAAAAATTTTGCTTAAACTTTAAAATACTTGCTAAAATAAATAGGTATATATATAAATTTAAATAACATGGTCAAGCGCATATCTGTAAGGGGCTCATCCTAAGTTTGTACTATTACATATTTGCACTTTCGGGCCAGTCAAATTTATTTCCGCCAATATTATATAAAAACTTTACTGTGTAGTTCAAATTGTCGTCAATGACTTTAGTAATTTGCCCCACAAAATCGCAGTGGAGCAATCCGTGTTACATGGTACCTAAAATTACCAAATATTGCACACTTTTTCTGCAAAAAATTTAATTTCTTTAAGTTATTTATTCATTAATTTAATTTTAAGTCTAAATTCTAATTAATTGAAAAAAATAATTTTTTCAACGAGCGTGCGAAAAATGTTATTTGTGCCGAAAATTAAACTTTTTTTTGCCGCAAAAAAATATAATTTTGATTATAAAATATGGCGCTTGGTGTAAATAATCAGTTGTTAATGCATAGTGCCAAGCATTGCACGTTTACAATTAATTATAATATAAATAAGTAAATAACGTAAGATTTGGAATAAGAACTATTTTCACTTTATTTCCTTTACGCTCATAGAAAAACAATTGTTTCTAACACTTGCAGAAACCTATTTTTCCGCACCTATATGCTTTACAAAACTACGTGCAGAAAAATCGGTTTTCTGCATTTGTTAGGAAAATAGCTATTTTACCATTTTTACCTATCTTTTTCTCGTTTTTCCTGTTGCTCATATCTTTCTTTCTTTGTTTTTTTGTTGTTGAAAGAGTTTAGAGGGGTTCTGCGTGCAAAAAAATCGGTTTCTGGTCTTGTTAGGAAAATTGCTATTTTACCAATCTCTTTCTCGTTTTTTCTTTTGCTCATATCTTTCTTTTCTGTATTTGTTTTTTTGTTAAAGTAGAAACGGTTTTGGGGATTCCATAGGTAGGTTTGGAGAATTACCCATGTTCTTTTCCTTAGTTGGAAGTGCCAGAATAAATGTTGCAAACTTTATCTGCAAAACAGGATATTCTTTTATCTTACTATTGGTGTGGTTTTGTTAAAATTAAAACCGAACTTTATCATGTGTTTTCTTCTGTTAATATTTTTCTAATTCTTTTTTCTTTCTTTCCTTCAATGTTTAAATCCTTTCCACATATTTTTTTAAAGAATCATTAATTTTTCTACAAAAAATACAATGGCGAAATTGGGATAGAATTGACAGGGACAGGGTTGAAGTTTTGTAGTTATTTTAATTCCCCAAGTAAAATGAGACTATGTATCTTAATAAAACACGTTTTTCCAACAATGGCTTTACTTACGTTTTCATAAAAATTGTATTAAACACCAATAAAATTTGAGACAAAAAGTGTACTGCACCGACAGGATTGACGTATAATTAATTTTTACAGTATTTTTTTTAATTTTGCCAGCAAAAATGAGCAAACATTTCTAAACAACAACCTCTTGTTTTGTTTTCATTTGACAGACTTACCTCAAAATAAGTTGTTGTTAGTTATTTTAAGTATATTGAAGCCATCTATACATGACCAAGCGACTTAAAGCAAATGGGGACAGGATTGACACAAAACTAAGCGGACAACATATCTCGCAAATTTCTAAAAATATATATCTTGGGATTTCACTTTTTGTTAAAAAAAATTGTAATAAAAGCGCCAAAATTGGTTTAACACATTTTTGTTTAGGAATAAAGTTAAAATTTCAATTTGGGGACACGTGAGGATTGATATTTGATTTTACCTGCTAATTTTCTCAAGATTAGCAAACTTTTTGCTTTGCAAACAAAAAGCCTCTTTCGGAAATTTTGTGTAATATTAGAATTAAGTCAAATTTTATGAAAAATAATTATTCTAGTATCCAAAAAAGTCAGAAAACTGAAAATGTACACTTTTGAGAGAAATGTCCATAATAAAGTTGCGCTGCATCCTATTATCGCTGCGTGAAATACTACTTAATTAATTTGAAGATAAAATACTATTTTTTGATTAAGTTTATTCAAATAAAGTACGTAAATAAACCAATTTATTTTTCAAATTACTTCTTTTGAATTTCTGGCAAATTACGAAAAAATTAATTAGTGTCTTGGCAAGAGTTTGTAAAAAGCCATGAAACTTTCCTTATAACCCATTTTCGGCTCATCGTTTAAAAAGTAATTACTGGAAAGTGCTCTGGGGCTGTAAAAAAATAAATCCAAGAAAAAAGCTTTATGAAAAATAATCCCTTTATTAACTTTAGCCGAGTGCGTAAGAATTTTTTTACTTCACAGTGCAAACATTAAATTTTAAATCAAAATCAATAAATAAAATAAAATCAAATTTGGAAAATACGAGTTTATACAGCAGAAATAAAACTAAAAAATTATATTTCATGTTCTGTGAGTCATGTTTAATTTTTCTTTTAGTTTGATATCGCATTTTACATTAAAACAAAACATTTTTTTTTAATATTGTAATTAACCTCATAAATGATACTCAATGAATAGACATATAATAAGATGTTTTTACCTTCTTATCTTATAAACTACAGTATAAAATTTTATATAAAATTAATCCTGGTCTAATTATCAATATTTTTTCTGATTAATTGTGGGCAAAAATTACCAAGTACCATCCAAAAAAGGAAAAATAAAGTGTCCTAAAAATTTCAATTGGACAATAATTGACAAACATCTAGGCATATTGGTCATTTTTAAGCAATTTTAAAATTTCAAATCTGCCATACTTTGTTAAATTTTGGTGACATTTTTCCAACATATTTAATTTTTGCGTTTCACACTAACTTTGTTTCAAATAGTAATTGCCATTTTCGTCTAAAATTATATAGAAATACCACTGGTTTAAGCACTATTTTAACAATATCAAAAATTTTAATTTAACAATTTTGTTTTGTTTATACTTTCACTGATCGTGCAAAGTAAAATTCAAGAAACTCGAAATTTTGGTAGAAGAATATTAACCTGACTAAGGACTTTGAGAGGACCGGACGGGTTGAATGTGACAAAATAAAACTTAGACGCAGTAGAGAAGCACTTAAGTAGAGAGAGTAAACTAAAAATGTATTTAAAATAAGTTTAACCAGTGGCGGCTGCTACAGGTAGGGCAACGGGGTGAATTGGGTGAACTTTATTAGCGTAAAAAATTACAAGCCGGCAGCGCCGCGCGGGGCAAGGTTTTAGTTTCACCCGTTTTTCAGTGGGGTATGGGTGAATATTCTCGAGCGGGGCGGGAGGAACGTTTGTTTTAGTTGAAGTCGGCCATCATCATCGTGCAAAAACGTCGGTTGCCCTTGCTACGTTCTATCGTTAGTGAAGACGTATGAGTTTGTTTTAGACGCGTGTCATTGTTTGTTTATAAACTTGAAATAAATACCGTACATTACATAATTAACTGTGCAAATTTAAATACGTTGACATATGAACTTCGATTACAAATAAAATCTTTAGGGCCACATAGACTGGACCTAAAAATTAACCAAAATTTTAGTGTAGGTAATGCCGAGGGGTGTTCCATAAAAACTAATAATAGAAAATTTAATAAAAAATTATACGATGCGGGAAACTGGTTGTGCGGTTGTGAAAAAAGAAATATTTTTTTTCTGCTCTATTTGTTTTGTTATAAACAATCCACGAAGTGATTCTGCGTCCAATGGGAATGTGTGATATCCAGCACTTTAGTGAAAAGTTAAAAAGACACAAAGTAATTGGTATTCATTTAAATAACCACATAGAATTTTCTATGCTAGGTAAGACTGATATTAGGTGCCAATTGAATAGTGCGTTAGGCAAAACATTACCGAACATAATGAAAATGTGACAAAAATTAGACATATACTTAGTAGGTTAAAAGACTGTTTAAAATGCTGTGGGATTTTTAAGGTTGCTATACGGGGCGATAAAAAGAAAGACGAATAGATTTTATCTATAAACAGATAAACTAAAAACTACACCAAGTAGCTGCTTGTTCGGAAAATACTAAAATAAAATTGTTACGATAAGTTTTTTTATCTCATTTTTCATGCAATTTAAATTTCTGCCCCCCAATTTATAACGTCACCAGCCGCCACTGAGTTTAACATAGTTTAATATATAAACAATACAAATAATCAATATACGGTGAATATCGCTTATAACGATATCGGATATTACGACATATGGGTCGTAACGACGACATATTAAGGGCCCGACCGAATTCTATATAAGGACATTTCTCTCAAAAGTGTACATTTTCGGATTTCTGACTTTTTTGGATACTAGAATAATTATTTTCCATAAAAATTGACTTAATTCTTAATTTACACAAAATTTAATTTTTTATTCAAAATGATATTTTTGTGCGCAAAAACTTCGCAAAGTTTAATTTTCAGCACAAATGACATTATTCGCACGCTCGTTGAAAAAAATTATATTTTCCAATTAACTCCAATTTAGACCTAAAATTAAATTAAATCATAAAAAACTTAAAGAAATTACATTTGTTGCAGAAAAAGTGTACAATATTTTGTATTTTTAGGTAACATGTAACACGAATTGCTCCACTGCGATTTTGTGGGGCAAATCACTGAAGTCGTTGATGACAACTTGAACTACACAGTAAAACTTTTATATAATATTGGCGGAAATAAAGTTGACTGGCCCGAAAGTGCAAAGATGACATAGTACAAATTTTGGATGGGCCCATTACAGATATGCGCTTAAACATGTTATTCAAATTTATATAATTTATTTTAGCAAGTATTTTAAAGTTTAAACAAAGTTTTTATTCAAGTTAAGTAAGTTTGATGTCACGAAATATGATTTCTTTTTAATGTTTTTCAAAAGTTTCTTTAAAAATAAATAAAAATTAGTTTAAAAAAAAATGCTACGGTAAATATAGTTCATTTTGTACCATTTTTGTCAAAATAAGTCAATGCTGTCCCACTCCAGGTTTGTTGAAATTACACTATTTTTCATAATTTCTTTGAATAAATAAGTAGATATTCTGAAAGGTTTATGTTTTGTGCATGTCAAATACCATTTGTAGTATACGTTTTTATAAAGATTTTGACACAGTTGGAAAGTAAAGTTTGGTTTATTTTAATTTTGAATTTTTTACTTCTTTAAAACTACATAACTTCAGAAAGACGGTATTTTTGTGTTCGTTTTGAATTTTTTTTTTTGCAAAATTATTAAAAAATGTATATTTGACTACTCTTATCCAGATAAACTAATTTCAAAAAGAAAAACAAGAACAGAACGTTTGGAGACAGGATTGACATTATTCCTATGTTTTTTTGTTTCTGCCCCAATTTTGCCTATTTCTGCCTGCCCCACATTTTTGAATATTGCCACCACTGCAAAATAGAATATTCATACTTTTAGTATGGTTTTAAAACAGGTGTTCTTTAGGTAAAATTTCAATTTTTTTTCTTGAAAATTTACACTTTTGAGAAAATAAGCCATTTTGTTACCTTTTTGCTCTGAAACGATGCTTGGTTTTAATGACCAAAATTAAGCTGTTCGTTGAACGTCGTAATACTCAATATTCACTGTCACAATAAGTATAACTAAATATAAAATTATAGAAATTTTAATTAATTTCCATATTAAAATTTAAAACATTTCAATAAAAATAACATGTATGTTAGGAAATTGCATATCCCAATAACTGCATTTTAACAATTCATAGGACCATTGATCTCCAAATGCAAAATTTAGTATTTATTGACCTACTTCCAGCAATATATGGTAACTCACGGCCAGGTTGTAAACGAAAACTTAAATTTATTTAAATATATCTCTACATTGAAACTAGGGTTGCCACTTTTTTTATGATATAGTATTTTTCAATATAAAATAAAAAAAAATATAGTACACCTAAAAAATATATAATATTTTATAGGAAAAAACGGCAACGCATACTTTCTTCTTATTTATTTTTACAAAAGCTATAATTACAAAGAAAAACTGAATGTCTTCTCCACTAAAGTCTTTATTGTTTCGGGTTTTATTTAGGACATGTTTCGAGTCTAAAGAGACCCATCATCAGCTAAAACAAGTTAAACAAAGACAGTGGCGTATATAAGGGGGGGCCCGAGGGGCTCGCCCCCCCCCGAAGCTAAGACTTTTTTAGATATTTTCCACATTTTTCATGAATACAAACATAAAATAGCATAAAATACGGCCTCATGAGATCTTGCCCTCCCCCCCCCCGTAACTGTCTAAACTGTCTCGGGCTCCCCCCGAAACTTTTTTCTATATACGCCACTGAACAAAGAAGTTTAACTACATCCGAAGCAACTTTAGTGCATATTAAATAGATTAAACCGATACCCCCCTAAAAGGTTTTTGAAAGGTATGTTACATTTTAAGGGGGTATCGGTTTAATCTATTTAATATGCACTAAAGTTGCTTTGGATGTAGTTACACTTCTTTGTTTAACTTGTTTTAGCTGACGATGGGTCTCTTTAGACTCGAAACATGTCCTAAATAAAACCCGAAACAATAAAGACTTTAGTGAAGAAGACATTCAGTTTTTCTCCGTAATTTGCAAACTCTACTTTGAGAAATGTACTATTTTTTCAATTTAGACAAAGCTATAATTTTTTACACCTCTTTCATCTTTTAGTAATTTTTTGTTTGACAGAAAAGTATCAAATGCTTTATCACATATAACATTTAAATTAACGTAGACCAAACGCTCTTTTTATATCAGTGTCATTTATTATTCCTCCCCCATTTCATAATTACAAAAATTCTTTTTGTAAATGCCGATGTTGCAGGATAGAGAGCAGGAGTGAAGTCATTTTAAGTAAATTTGGTAAATTATTTCCGGTATTTTTAAAAATATTCAAGTATTTTTGACCTGTATTTTTATTGGTGAATCAAAAATTTTTTTAATGAACAGAAAAAAATTCTTCTTAATTTTGTCACTGCCTACGACGAATTTTGCTTCTAAGGATTGCAACGTTTTTTTTGTTTCATAACCAATCTTTTTTGCACTGTTCTAATGCTGACTTTTATAAATAAATTAAAGTTGACATAATAATAAACACATCTAAGAGATTTTCTTTGTCAAAAGGCGCGTTCAGTTATAGGCATATTGGTATGTTCTGAAAGGATTTGTCATATTTGTCTCGGCCTTGCAAAATATTGACCAAATGAAGATCCAAGTAAAATATAGTATTTTTGCGTTTTATATAATTGTTTAGTAGTATATAGTATGCAGATCTGAAATATAAAACAATACTATATTAATATAGTACGATTGGCAACCCTAATTGAAACCCCTAAATTTGGCTTAAATTAAAGTATTGTTGGGTTTGGTTTTGCTTTTTGACTGCCCTCAAATTGCTCTGGGTTTGGATGATGACGTTACAAATCTAGATCGAGAAGCGGGTTTACATAATATTTTGCCTGTCATTTTACTTCTCATGCTAAACGATCAGGTAAACCGGTGTATACAGCGTGTCCCATTTTCGGTGGGATTAAATGGGAAACTCGGTTATTATTAAAGATATCGATTTTCTGATTGCACCTTACCGTGCTCTTTTTTGGAGCCCTTTAAAATGGTGTAATCAGATTTTTTGCTTTACCCCGTGGTTTCGCTAATACAGGGAGTTTTTGAAAAAATTGCATTTTAATTAATTCCTTGTATCTCGCTTATTTTGCAAGATATTTTTATTCTGTAAAAACCTTTCTATGGCAACTTTTTTAGAGCAAAATAATGACGTTGTCAATTTTTTAAAATAGTGTTTAGTTTTTGAGATATGGTATTTATCATAAAAAAATTAAATACGGACCTGGATTTTTTTTATTACTACTTTCATTGGTTGCATGCTAGTATAATCATAAAATAATAAAAAATTTAAAATTTTTTGTTTTAACGTAAAAAAAAAATATTTAATATTTAAAAAAATGAAAAGGTTTTTACAGAATAAAAATATCTTGCAAAATAAGCGAGATACAAGGGATTATTAGATACAATTTTTTCAAAAACTCCCTGTATTAGCGAAACTACGGGGTATTGCAAAAATCTGATTACGCCATTTTTAAGGGCTCAAAAAAAGAGGACGGTAAGGTGCAATCAGAAAATCAATATCTTTAATAATAAACGAGTTTCCCATTTAATCCCATCGAAAATGGGACACGCTGTACACCGTCGTCAAATTTTTGCTATGCGCTCTTCAGCTTTTTGATTAAATATGGAACAAGCACTCCTCTTAGTGATTATATTAGGTTGTTTAATAAAATTGAGGAAACCAAAAAAGGTGTTATTAAGTAACACAAACATAGAATATTTTTATATATTTTAACAAATTCGGTAAAAGATTCTCTTAACCTTTACCTGATGTCGGATATTTCGTAAACCAACTTCAAAGTTGCACTCGAAAGGAACTAAATGCAATGCACAAGACATGCCGCTAAAACTGTCAGGAAAATTGATCATCAAATACCCGTTCATTCTTGCCTTAAGTTTTACTGAAAAAAAAGCCTATGCCGTTCAGTTCAATAGGTCCATCATTAGTGTTCTTTAGTTCAGGCAAAACGTATGTTTTATTGTCTACACGAGAGGTTTTTCCTGATTCGTTTTAACTTATCAAGTAAAACGTCAGACAAAATGTGTAGATCCGCCTTTAGTGGCAATCTCACCAATGTTTGTGTGACGCACTTAAGTGTGTAACTTAAGCCGTGTTGCCGTGATGGGTAATGATCAACACTTAAATTTTTTACCTTAATGTTGCAGTGTGTGATCCATGTCCCAATAAAAGCGGAGTACATAATATTATAAAAGCTTGTCTTTACTATTTAATATTATAACCTTTAAAAAATATTTTTAATTTTTGTTGTTGAGCCTTTCTATTAATACTTACAAAATGTAACAAACCTAGGCTAAAAAATTAGGACTTTTTGGTAAGATCTGACCACTTGATCAGTGTAACCTGAACCCGTTCTGTGTCGATACGAGAGGCAGAGAGCAACACTGAAAAAAAAATCCTTGGGGCAAAGGCATAATGCATTTGATATATGCCAAATAATTGCTGATTTTGAACTGAGAACACCATGGTTTTAGAAAAAGACAATTCTTTAGAAAGAAGAGCTATTCTCTTATTTAAATGACTTATGTTTTGCACTCAAAACCATGCCGTCATTAGTTTCAAATCTTAGGCATTTGGCATTTATCAAATGCATTACGCATTTGTCCCAATGCAATAATTTGTTTTATCAGTGTAGAGTAATAAACTATACCAATTACAGTTGCTTAAAAACCTGGCTGGCACTCCGAGCTCTATGCATTTCAGTTCACAGTTCTTCTAGAGCGTTATGTCTAGTCCTGGAAAATCTCAGACTCCTTCTATCCTTGCAGCTACTAGTTTTTTGGTAGTTCAGTTTAGTTTATTGAAACATCATTATACCGAGATACAAAGTTTTTGAAACTAATTATGTCAAAGTTAAGATCTAGTGTAAATAAATTTATTATTTAGCTTAGCCATCACATATTTTTTTATTAGTTTTCATTAAGTAAGAACGAGAAGAAGTGTAAAAAACATACTATACACACACACATATTACATATATAAGAATATTATACGCCCAAGCTAGCCACAGGATTAACGTTACGATTTTAGAAACCCTCTGATTTAGTACGATTCCAATTGAACCAGATTTTCATGGGTGGCCGAACAAAGATCGATATACAAAAGATCGAAAGACAAAATATCGAATACAAAAGATCGAAAAACAAAAGATAGAAAATACAGAAGATCGAGAAGGCAAAACATCGAAAATAAAAGATGGAAAGACAAAAGATCGAAAATACAGAAAACCGAAAGACAAAAGATTGAAAGGCAAAAGATCGAAAAACAAAATATCAAAAGACAAAATATCGAGATATACAAAATATCAGTATTAGGTCTGCATGGGTATATTCACGTAAACAGTTTAGCAGGGTCAGGTAATGTAAACTTACCTAACCGCTAAATAGACCGATGGGTAACCATCCTTAACACAAATCATATGGTTCGACTAAGGGTTCTCTTTTTCGAACATATTAGAAAAATAACTTTTCTGATTTCTTTGCCGGGATCCTAGAGGGTGTGTAACCAACTCGAACCGAACCGCGGTTACACACCCTCTAGGATCCTGGAAAATAAACCAGAAAAGTTTTTTTTTGAAAAAATATGTTAGAAAGAGACCCCTTAGTCGAACTATTTGATAGCGATGTTTTGAAACGCGCTAATCTTTTGCTTTTCGATCTTTTGTACTTTCGATCTTCTTTGTTTTCGATCTTTTCTTTTTCGATCTCTTGTTTTTCGATCTTTTGTTTTTCGAACTTCTGTTGTTTCGATCATTTATCTTTTCGACCTTTTGTATTTCGATATTTTGTCTTTTCGATCTTTTGTTTTTCGATGTTTTGTATTCGATCTTTCTTCCGCCACCCAGGTTATCATACAACTGCTCCTTAAACTTGGCCTTTACAGTAGCTTGTCTGATTTCTAATTATTGGAATGTTATTATAGTATTTAATACATGAATATGTTGTGGATTTTTCTATCTGAGTAAGTTTATGTGCTGGCATGTTGTAACATATGGCTTGACTTCTAGTACCAGTTGTGAGTCGGTAAATGAGGTGTGAATAAGTCTTTATTTAAAAACAAAAGCATTTAACTTTTTCAAATATGTAAGCCAGTCATTGTAAGAAGATTGTTTTTCTCAAACACCTCGGCATGTTTCAATAATATTTAGTCCAAAGATAATTCGCAAAAGCTCGCTTTTGTACAATAAAAACTTTTTTGCGTAGGCTGAGTTGAATTAAAATTAGCCTGGTATACCAGGAGAATAGTGTCGCTTTCAATATATTTATTTAAGAACCTAAGCATATAACAGCAGCTGTCAGTCTTCTTTCCCCGGTATATTTATACTGGTAACATGCGCTTTAAAGAGGTTGCAACAGAAGTCACGTAGTAGCTTAGAACAATCTCAAACCGATTCCAGAACAATAAATTTCGAAGCGAAACACCCAGGTTTTCTGTAAACTCTGTATTTTCTTTTTGATCTAGTAACATTAAGATGGACGATATCGAAGCACCAAAGCAAATTTCTTCTTAAAAGCCAGCTAAAGCTGTAAATAAATGTAGGCCCAGAACCAGATCACAAACTAAATTTTAGAACAATAGAAATCAGAGACAGCATATCTAAATTCAATGAAAAGAAAATAAGTCTACAAAGCTCCATGCAATCATTGCAAGGTACAGTTTGTAAAATGAACCCTATAAAGTAACACCAGAATCCAGAACACAAATACAGTCAAAACTCAATATTTGACTACATATTTATACTGGAAGTAACTAATAACAAAAAGAGAAATTAGAAAGAGGAAATATACTAATAATAGGCTTTGATCGGTTAGGGTAGGTACTAAGGTCACTCATCGTCAAGCAAGATAAAACTTGTCTTTACGTTGAGTGTCCGTAGTAGGTACAGGAGTGGCAGACTAGTAACCGATAACATCAGCTGATCTCACATTGGCTTTCCAGTTTATTTTAATACCACGTGTTCATGAAAGTATTTTCACGAAAGTGTTCCAAATCAATTCTGTTTGAATACTCGCATAAGGGACAGAGATCTTAAATCCCCAATTAAACAAGCCACAGCTGTTTATACATCTGGAAGGCGCTCCAAACTAGGTCTCTCAATTCTTCTATATCTTGGAAGTACCGTAAACTCATAGCGTAACGTTTCAACTTGGAAAGGCAAGGGCATTTGCAGAAAATGTTTTGTGCTCTCAGTTCCATCGGTTCCATCCTAGTTTCTGCAACGTATTGGTTAGATATTGTCAAAAGTTTGCCGAGCGGTCTCTTTCTCATCATGTTTTTACACATATTGGGCTATTCCTAAAGCAATAGAAATAATGCAAGACATTACAAGACACTGGTGCAGAAAATAGGGTTTACACACATATTAAAAGCAGTAAAAAACTCTGAAGAGTCCCACACCTAACATTTTTATATCTTAGGCAATTAAATTTATATACTGCAAATTATAGAACGGCGATAAAAAAATGCAAACTGTTTAATATGGTACCACACAAGTAATAATTTTACCGGAACTCTAAGTTTACTAATGTACCCCCACCCTTTTATTCGGTTTATGTCCGGTGGATTTGATTCATTTCATCAAAAGCTAAAAAAAAAGTGAGCAAGGAGTTTTTGCGTGTGCACGTTGGTCGTTTCAGATAGACAGACAGACAGACAGAAATCGGAGCAACTTTTTTTTGCTAATTTTTGACATGATCACCATAGAGCTCACACTACTTCTTATAGTATACGTGTAAGCTAAAAACTGTGTAGTAAAAACAATAATCTTAGGATAAAATAAATATGTAGGTACTTACGGCTTTCAAAACTTACCTTATGACTGTAAATAATAAATTATGCAAGTTTAGTGAAAATGTCAGTATTCAATTTAAAACTGACCTTATTTAAAAAAAAACGAATTAAACTCTCAAAATTTTTGCTAACACTGCTCTAATGAATGCTGGGCGCACCCAGAGGGCACCTAAGATTTTTTTAAGGTATTTTCCACTTATTTATTGAATGAATTAATGGGTACCTTACTTCATCAGGTCCCAAACAACCCACAGAAAATATTCCGGGTGGTGCTACGGCGTGATTGTAAACAAATATTGGTTTGGTTGTACTTTAATTTTGTGTTTTCAAAAAACACTTTTATACATTTCATAGTTTTTACGATTCCAATTGAGAAATACAATTATAATTTACTGTCTAATGGTATTAAGTATCTGACAATCTTAGCATTTTAGAATAATTCATAAGTTTTTATAAAATAAAAATGTAGTTACTTACGGCTTTCAAAACTTACCTTAGTTTTGTAAATTTTAACTTATGTAAGTTTAGTAAAAATATTCTTGGTATTCAATTGAAAACAGACCTACTTTTGAAAAAACGAATTAAAGCCTTAAAATTTTGGCTCAAACTGCTGTAATAAATGCATGGGCGCACCCAGAGGGCATCCCAAGCCTCAAACTTTTATAGGTATTTTCCAGTTATTTAATGAATAAAAATATGAAATCTGGGTACCTTGATCCATCAGGGGTCCCGAACACCTTCCAAAAAATATTCCTGGGTGTGCTATGGCGTGATTGTGAAAAAGAATATTGGTTTGGCAGTCTTTTACTTTAATTTTGTGTTTTAAAAATACACTTTTATACATTACACAGTTTTTACGATTCCAGTTGAGAATTAGTATTATTATTTACTGTCTAATAGCATTAAGTGTCTTACAATCTAAAAATATTTCAATAATTCATAAGTTCTTATAAATGTTGTGTATTTAAAAAAAATCGGTTTACAAGAATTGCCTTTATATATCGTAGTGTGTGTTTAAAAATTTACATATTATTAAAATTAGCCCCTAAAATTGATTTTATAATTACCACATTAAAATTGCGTTTAAAATATCTAAATTAGGAGTATAGTTGGGCTTCTATTTTAAAAAACTGTCTTTTTAAATAAGCAAACATAAACACCACATTACCTTGCTAGCCCGTGTAGTAATGGATAGAGAAGGTATTAGTTACGACAAAAAAATTTTTTTCAGATAACATAGAAAATGTGTTTTTTCGGTGTATTTTGACCTATCTTAGCAATATGTCTGTCTGTGTGTGTGTGTATATTTTTTTGTCAGTAATATGATAGCTCCCAAACCACAAAATTGATTTTCATAAAATTTTTAGGTAAAATAGTGTTCGACACTCTAACGAGCTGATTAGATTTTGGTCAAAATTCATTAATGCTAATGACAGTTTTTGACAATTAAAAAATTTAAAAAATGCGAACATCTTAACGGAGAATTGTATAAATATGCGTTTTTCGGAATGTAGTAGACTACATTTAGCTCAATATTTTATGTTATAGCTAGAAGCTTCGTAAGAGCTTTAGTTTTTGAGGTATATTTACATCTACACTTGAAGTATGCTAATAGACTAGCTACGAAGGTATAAGATTGGTGATGGATCCATTTATTTAAAAAAAAATATTGACTATTAAATTTTACTTTTAAAAAATACTTCGTTATGTAAATTCAACAATTTTGATATGATAATATTATTTAAGAAAATGTATATTTATATTTCATATTTTCTTCTGATTTTGCAATTCTATTAATAATAATATTAATGTTAGCGTATCTTAAATATGCGAAAAATAAAAACAGGTTTGTACGTTCAGATAATTACTTTTTCTTGTAGGTATTATAATTTAACTAACCTTTCGCAGCACCAAAACCATTTAGAATAACTCCAAAACAAATAATAATCACAAAAATCTTTCTAAACAATAACACAGTATGTGCGAAGAATCCGAAACTCATCACGAAAATTCACAAAAATTCACAGACACAGCCACGACAGTAATACTAAAAACTCTCGTTTGAACTCCGTTTAAAGTTGCACGCGACACAAGTAATGAACTTCGCGAGCTCCGCGCCACTTCTGACTTCGTTTACTCCAACTCTGTATCTCTGTCTGCTTGCATTTGAATTTGCTTTTGCGCCTTGGCTTCCCACGTGGTCAGTCCTTCCTGCGACGGATTTGTGTTAAATCGTAAATAAAACGTTTGAAAATACTTTCTTATCGCAGCAAGTGCAGGACACTTCGTTATCGTCAAATTACGGAAAGTTAATTGCTTGTCCCTAGCATATACATAATATTCCAGTACCCACGGTAACTGCTTATTCATGATGCAAACATGAGGGCCTTGGGTCTTTAAGCAAAAAAGACCTGATTGATTGCTTTCAAAGACATATGCATATTATTTCCATATAGTACGTATTATTGCAATACCTACGGTGCCTTACCATACAGAATGCAAACATATTTGAAATAGTAATAATAATGGATATAAGTCTATCCTCTTTGCGGTCCTTAAGATAACATGTCCTGATGGGTTATACTTTTATGCATGAATATTATTTTATTCTTGTATTTGTTACGCCAAATCATCGGCGTACAGCTGACAAAAACTCTATCTATGTAAATTTGGGATATGTGCATTTTTCGTACCTTTACTTCTGAATGTTTGCATCAAACGCCAACCATTGTGTAAATAGGCAACAGGGAGTATTGGAATATAACGTATATGGTCTCTAGTCATACAAATATTAAATTTAATGATATGACAGATAAAAATGCAAATTTAGGCAGGTTGAAACGCATATTAAACATAAAATCAAAAATAAACTATGAAATGCTTGGAGTGTCAAGTGGAAGAATATGGTAGCAGAAAAAAAAGCTATTTACTTTTTTTTAATTTAGTTATGACAAGCCTTTTAAACTAAAATATAACGGAGGAAAAACAACTAAAATATGCAGACATAATAGAAACAATTGTTCCTTACCACCCATCTTGGAAAAATTAATGTTTTATATATCAGAAATTGCGAATGTTGGATACCTGGAAGGCATCAATTATATTTTATTTTAACTCTTTAATATCGATACTTAATAAAGCGCGTTCGATAGAATGGTACAACAAAATCTTCTGATTTGGTTGAAAGTTGGATGCGGCCACTAGCGATCCGCACTGCACTACAGTCTTTGATGTCGAATCAAAATGATTGAATTTTAAAATGTTATGTTTAATGTTAAACAATGCTTTGTGCTTAATCAAAAATAAAAAAAAAACTAAAAGGGATCGCATATTTTGTGCAAAGAGTGGCTTAATTATAACGCTGTACTGCTGCAGTCAGATTTTTTGTCTGCCGTCAAATCGAACGACTTCGTTGGATGGACGGCCACACACACATTGTTAGTTAGATATTTCTTAAATTAACAACATCAAAAAGGGCTTTTAACAGAATGTTTACCAGGAGAAATTGATAAGATCAATGATCTCTAAAATTAAAAACAAACCAAATGTAGCAAATTCTTAAAATAATAATTCGTTGGGTGTTATTAACATTCCATATGTTTTAGGGATTTGAGAAAACATAAGACGAATAGCCAAACTCTCTAATATAAAAACAGTATTTTTATCGGAAAAGACAATAAGGAGTTTTGTTACTAAAAACAAACCAGAAAATCCTTCAAATAATAAGCAATGTAATTACCAAATCCCGTGTGAGTGAGGTAAATCATATGTAGGTGAAACGAAACGCCCTCTTCAGTTTATAGTAAATAAACATTTAAAAATACCCAATTAGGGTATATTGAAAAATCCGGTTTAGCCGATCATGCATGGTCAAATGATCACAGGATTCAATGGTCAGAAGCATACGGAGTCGCATTGGCGAAAACGAATGTTTATTGAAGCTGCGTTTATAATGCAGAATATAGAAGTTTTCAGTCAACCAAGTACGGACATACCAAACATATGGAAACCACTCCTTAAGAAAAACAAGCGTCTTAATATTAAAAAAGGGTGCGGGCGTCACACCTGACTGCACACCAAGTAGTATAACTAGTAGCCTGTACCTAGTCTAGATTGTTTAGTTTACACTTGAAAGCGGTTAGAGATTTCTCATCGTGTTTAATATAAATAAAGACAATGAAAGTCCGAAATTTTGTTTGTAATCAATCATTGTCTACGAGCTTCAAACAAAAAATACTTTTCTTTTGTTCTATGCTATGTGGCACAACCAAATTTGGGTGGTTTTTTTTAAATATTTAAACAACATTACGTCATTTTTTATATTAAACTTTAGATTAATAATGTTTTGGTAAATATGGTTATTATACACTTATGACTTAACGTTACTTTTAAAATAGTACAGGAGGCCGTGAAGATTTTGGTTTTTTTAAAGTTCGAGGAACTCTTTTTCCTAGGAATGCATATATATTTTTTGTAGTGAAAGCTACATTTAAGCTAAGTATAGTATGACTAATCTCTAAGGATATAGGAAATATCTCTGGCAAAATTATCAACAAATGAATAATTCAATTTTTGACAATTTTGCCAGAGATGTTTTCCATTTTTGGAGATAGGTCAAACTATTTCTAATACTTAGGTTAAAGCTTTCACTAAGTTCCTCGAATTCAATTTTTTTTTTTCATTTTGCGACTAAGCCCCTTGAAAAATAGGAATGGTTTATATGGACATTTTTTCTTAGAATTGCTCACTAAAAAATTCTATTAATGTTTGCTGACAAAAAAAAATAGGTTTCAAAAAATTTCACGGTCTCCCTTACTAAAAAGGAACATTCAGAAAACACTAGATTTTCTCAACTTTCCAAATTAGACGTAAACCCTGCTCCATATATACGAAAAGGAACAGATCTAGACGTTATTGTTCGCGGGAACTATAGATTCTTGTTTTAACAATGAAAAAATATCGCCCTTGTTATCTGGGCAGTGAGTTATGTGTTCGTTTGCGCTTGTAGTAGACAGCAAAAATTAGGAGAACTGGAAAGTTTCTCGGGGGTTACCATAGAAGTTCAAATTGTTGTACAGCAACAATCACGGTAACCACAATTAGGATGTTGACAGTCTTAACCAGCGGTTCCCAAAATGTGTTCCGCGGAACCAAGGCTTTCTTAGAAAAGCATCAATTTTCTCCAAAAACTTATTTTGTATTGAAAAAAATGTCATCGGATTTTATTAGAGTTTAGAATGACCTTTGTTTGAAAAGTCGTAGACAATGATTGAGTAGAAATAAACGCCAGGACTTCTATTATCATTATTTGTTTTAAACATGACGTTTCGGTAAGTAAGTACCTCTAACCGTTTTCAAGTGTAAATTAAACAATCTTGTCTATATGCTACTACTTATGCTACTTGGTGTGCAGTCAGGTGTGACGGTCCACCCGCTTTTTTAACCCTAAGAAGCTTGTTTTTCTTATGGAGTTCCCAAAATCTTTACGACCTCCCATATATTTGGTATGTCCGTGCTTGCTTGACTGAAAAATTGTTTATTATGTATTATAAACGCAGCTTCAATAAACTTTCGTTTTCGCCAATTTGACTCGTTATGCAAAACTTTATCTTTCGACCATTGAATCCTTTGGTCATTTGACCATGCATGATCCGCTAAACCGGATTTTTCAATATCCAATAGTTGGACTGAAGAGGGCGTTTTCTGGTTTTGTTTTGATTACAAAACTGCCTAATGTATTTCCTGATTTGGTTTGTTATAATTTTAGAGATTGTTGAGTTTATTAATTTCTCGGAATAACCATTCTGTTGTTAGTCTTTTTTAATGTTGTAGATTTCGGTGGTTAATTCTTCTTCATTAATACCACAAATATTTACGGCTATTAAATTCAAACTTCTTGTCACTCCTTGTTTTGTAGCAAAATAATGATTAAATTTAAAATTTAGGTCCCGTCTCTATTCGTTTGACAAGAACCTCCAAAAAAGGTATGGCCGAATCTTTGTCAATTTTCATTGTTCATTTGACTGTTGGTTAAATACCGTTCAGATGGTGTAGAACATTCTGCAGTTGGTCATCATTTTCTAGCCATATAATAAATGTGTCACACACGTATTGTAGCCATAGTTTTGGCTTAACTCTTGCTGTGATGATCGCTTGGTCCTCAAACCACTCCATGTAGATGTTTGCTACCACTGGCGAAAGAGACGAACCCATTGGAAGTCCATCATTTTGCGCTTACAACTTATCTTTCACCTAAAAGTAAAAGTTACGGAGACACAGCTCCAACAGATTCAGCACCCCCTTCACCGATAGCGCTGTTCTCTCGTAAATTATATTAAAAGTTTGTAATTTGTTTTAGATGATACTGAGTGATTCATTTATTGGCACGTTGGTGTACAGATTTTCTACATTAAAGCTTAAAAATTTATCGTCCGGATCTAATCGGATCAATTTAAAACCTCGACAAAATGTTCCGAGTATTTGACAAAAGATTCGGACTTACCGTGTAGTGGTTGAATTATGTCCAACAAAAACCTCGACAAGGTGCTGGTGGCTTTTGTTACTCTTTGTCTGGAAGGCGGGGGGGGGGAGGATGCCTGGGCCCGTCTGGCCTTCCTGGATCCGCCACTGTTTCTACGCTACACTGGTATCGTCTAACTTAAAATTTAGTTTCATTTTTAAAAATTTTTGTAAATAACATATTCCACTGATCATTTTTGTTTTATTTCCTGGACCCGTGTGTTAAATGGCGCTAAAATCAAGAAAATGAAGGGCTTTTGCCTCGAACGCAGCGAGCTACAAAGTTATACGAGTAGAGCTTGTTAAATGTTAGTTAGGGCAAGTTGGTTTAGGTAAAGCCAGTTTAGGGTACCACACCCAATACTAATTAATGGAATGTTATGATTCTTAAGGGCTTGTTCTCAAATTACATAGAGCACTAAGAGAGAGAGTCTTATGCTACTTTTACTAAGTTAAAGAGAGACAGGTAGTGGTTTTTGCGTTACGTCATTTAAGGGTAGGCCGTTAAAGAAGCAACGATTACAAAATAAAATATTAAAAATAATAATGTATAATAATTTTATAATAATAACAATAGATGCGAACTAGAAAAATAAGGCTTTGTGGCCACTGGAGACTATAATATTTCATGTTTTACCGCCATTCTTTCGTAAGAAGGTCGCGAGAGATAAAGTATAGAATTCATAAATAGATAAAAAGGCGCTTTGACTAGGCGAATTTGGACACCCCAGGGCCGTACCCAGAAAAAATTTTTGGGGTATAAGGAGTTTAAACTACGAATTTGCAAATTTTGAGTTGGGAGTTGCACGAAATGTTAATTTCTAGAATGTTTTTTATTTATACATCGAACTTTTCATAAACGCTCAACCAAAAAAGTATGGAAAATGTTTTCTCAATTTTGCACCCGATCACTTGTGTCCCTTTATTAATATTAATGTTAATTATATTACATAAACGAAAATATAGCTTTAAAATTGAAATTAGCGTTTCTTTTCAATATCTTGAAAACAAAAGTTCTGACAGTATTTTTAGTTATTACAAAAAAGTTGTTAAAAAATTTACCCAATGCCTAATTTCAATACATTTTGTGATTTATAAGTCATATAATTTTGTAAACATTGTTCTCAAATGAATTCACACTTGTATTTTGATCTGCTGGTTTTACTAAATCAAAAAAAATGATGCGTACAGCCATTCATAAGACCTCGTTGTTATGTGTGTTGGGTAGACTTTATTTTTGTTGAACATGAAGTTTTTAATCAATGTGTGAATACTACCTTACTTTAATTAATAAGAAAAAAATTATTCCCCTATTTTGGCACATGCCTAATTAAAGACTAGCTAGCTAAAAGTAAATTCAAGTGCAAAACTATTTACTAGTAGGGTCATTGAATTTGAAAAACCCATAAAAAAATTAAATAATTTTTAAGGTTTTGATTATAAAAAATGTAAAAAAAGTAAAAAACTTGAATAGTGAATTTTGCTTTTTTTACAAAAACATATTGCCTAATTACTAAAAATAGTTGGTTTTATTTAAAAAAAATCTATTAATAAATTCCTCTGAAACTATTTTTTTCATAAGTGTTCTCAAAATAAGAACGTTTGGTGTTAAATTGCTAAAATATTTTGATTGATTTTTGAGTTAGCGTGTCCCAGACAGACGCCACGAAAAAAATTTTTTGCCACAAACTTATTTTGAGTAAAAAAATTTTTTTTTGACAATCTCAATAGCCTTCCTACCTAAATTAATGGCTCGAAAAAAGTGACCACAGCATAAGTTTTTAGTTTAATATTTCTCAAGCTTAAATTATCATTGCCCGGGCAAAAATCAACTCCAAAAACACGACAAAAAAATTAAACTATTTTTCAGCAGCTACTCCAATCTTGGATTAATTTCGTAGTTAAATCAAGTAATATTCTTTAAAACACAACTGTTTATTAATAAAAATATGTCAAGCAATACGGGGTTGTTTAGAAATTGACAGAAAAATATGGGGACATGAGTCAAATTTAAAGAACAACATACTTTGCCACTCACTTTGCATGCATTTATCTATAAAATACGCTTAATATTTTAGTTTTTTTCGAAAATAAAATACTTAAATAAACTTTAGTTTGAGCATGTTTTCAGCTGTTAAAAAAACAAAAACCTAAAAAATCGGTCAATTTTGCAATACAAAAATGTAAATTGCCCATATCTCTACTACTTATCACCACTAAATATTTCACAATTTTTAAGACCTAAACATTTCGGAGGAGGGGGGGATGTATCTCCCTTGATCCCTCCCGCCTAAATGCGGCCCTGGGACACTCTAAATACATGCGTATAATCTAATGTTGAATGCCAGCTAGATAAGTGTAATATTGCAAAACATTCTATAGTTGTTGTTACAAAATATCCTATTATTTCAGGAATAAATAGCTTGTTAAAGTAGCTGGGATTTGCTACGGATGCTGTAAAACAGATCCTTCTTGTTGCAGTATAACCTATACCAGCCTGTTGATGCATTAGCTCTGGTTGCACATTTGCGTTTATCTCTAAATATGTTATTCCAATTATTGACAATGTGCTCCGCCGCATGAGGGTGGTTTTGGTCAGTTATTGTAAACGACAATTTTGATATGGGTGTTTCAAGAACATCGAAACGCTATCAGATTTTTGGGTATTTAGAGTGCGATTTTGTTGAAAGGCTTTGGACACGTCAATTTTGTATTCAAGCAGTGGCTGCTCCTACAGGGAGGGCAACGGGGCAGTGCCCACCCAAAACTAGACAACAAACAGTATTTTTAATTGATTACTTTTAAAAAAGTTCAATCTTCCCTTATGACATGATTGTCTAGTTCTTTTTATTAACTGTGGTTAACAACAAGCGATTAAATGGCTAAACTTTTTTAGCGTAAATAATTACAAGGCAGCAGCATCGCGCGGGGCAATGTTTCCTTTTTACCCGTTTTTCAGCGGGGTATGAGTAGATATTCTCGAGCGGGGGTGGGAGGAATGTTTGTTTTAGTTGAAACCGGTCATCATCATCTTGCGAAAACGTCCGTTGCCCTTCCTAGCGTTGCCGGTTCTATCCTTAGTAAAGACGTATGAGTTTATTTTGATTTGGGGAATGTCAGTAGTAAAAAGCCTTGCCGGTCGCGTGTCATTGTTTGTTTTTGTTATCGTTTGTTTATAAAATAAAAATCAATACCGTTGATTACATAATTAACTGTGCAAGTTGACATATGAACTTACCGCTAGAATTTGAAAAGGTAAAGTGCATGAAATGATACCTCTTTTTAAAGGTCTTCGAATTACCTTTACAGATGTGTTGAAATTTTAAAAATCTATTAATTATTTTTTGAGATATTTGAAATTAAATTTCTCATGGAACCAACTTCAAACCGTTTTTTATAATTTACTGGAATATTTTAAAAGAAACTAGTGCATTTGCAGGTTGTATTTATGTTTACTAGATACAACCCCTTTAAGAGATAAAAGTAACCTCAGATTTTAAATAATAGAACTGGGTCAAGTGATATCTCTTTTTGACGGTATTTGAAACATGCCAAAATTTTTTAATTCTAATAAAATGTTGTTTAAAAATGTTGGAATAATTCATAGAAAAACGGTTTAAAGTTGGATCAATGGGAAATTCAAATTTAAATATTTCGAAAACAAATCGAAGACCTTTAATAGGAGGTATCACCTTACCCACTTTCCTTATTCAAATTCTAGAGCTAAGTTTTACCTCTCGAGGGGCAATGCAAATATAATACTAATGAAAATAAAATCGACGGGTCTCGGGGTTTGTTTCAAATTGTTGGAGTAATTCGTAAAAAAACGGTTTAAGTTGGTCCCATGGAAAATCAAATTTCTATATCTCAATTGTTTCTAGCACTAGCAGGGGAACCAACCAACCAATAATTATTAAAAATTATCGCGGCCAATTGTCTCCGCGGCGAATTGTCTCAACCCCACTTACTAAATCGTATTATTTGAGAGAGCGATGCGTAGCTGCATTTCCATGAGGAAAAATCGTTTTCTACAATTTTTCGGAAAATTGTTATTGTAAATCGTGCCAAAATTTAACGTTACCAAACTTTCATTTCGTTTTGGACTTACCTCTAAATCGTTTGTTTTTGTTATATAACTCTTCCCAAAAAGAAAAATATCAAAAAAATAACTTGTTTAGCAATTTGGTTGGATATGGTTAAATAACCATAAGTGTTCACACAAGGTATCCGCTAGATCTCCGTTAATAATCACGTCCGTTATAATTATTAAAAATAATGGCGGCGCAGACGTAGGAGGCCGCTACTGTGTTTACTTAAAATATCGATAACCACTAGGAATGTAAGAACTGTGCAATTAGAAATCAGTCCATTAAATATGAATGTCGTTACATTATCTTCAGGGAAATCATTGTCGGAGTGGGAATCTGTTGATATTTTGAAAATTTAATATTTTAAAAATATTTATTTTAAAAAAGAGTTTAAAAGAATATAGTTTTCGCATTACTGAGCAATGTACGAAGTGGTCTAGTCTGGCTTTCAGACTTTTTCCAGTATGCAAGTCTATTTAACTTTGGCCGGACTTCTCGGAAATTAATTAGAAAAAGTTTAAAATTTTTAGAAACTTTCTGGCTTAAAATAAATAAGTAAAGTTATTTTCTTTACCTTTCTTGGCTTTTAGTTATGGAAAAGTAATTAAAATAAGTACGTTGAAGTTTAACGCTTAAAATCAAGAGAACCCTGACATCAACTAATAGTTTACCTTGCAACCTACTTTGTCTTCTGTAAAAAGTTAGGCTCCATCATCATCAACAATGATCTATTCTTAAGCCGTAACAAGTGTTTTACTTTAATGTGAAATATTTGCCCTTTACATTTGTGGCTGCTCTCGAGAAGTGCAGCCAGTAGTCGCTGTCAAGCCCATAATCTTAATCAGTTCAGTCCTTGTCATCCTTGATGATAAACTCACCTGGATGCCACGTTTCTAAAAGGACCAAAGAGTTCCAGGCAACAATGTGGGACCCACGACGCGACGGGTAGGTGGTAGGTCCTGTTATGCTATCGCCCAGTCCAGGATGCTCCATTGAGTGAAGGAAAGATCTACATTATCTCTAAAACTCAGAAGCCTGAAAGGGCTAACATGCAAAGTTATAACCGGAGCACTAGCCCTTGTGATAACTCTGGTACTGCCATCGCGACCAACTTGGATTAAGAAGGAGGTGATCACAACTTACATACGCCTAAAGGGCATAGGTAAATGGAGAGAAAGAAGAGAAAAAACTGGACATCTAGTCATAAAAAGCTTACAATTAAAAAAATTCTTCTCAAGTTAATGACGTTCAGCTGTGCCCATCTACCTTAGATGTTGAAGAAGAGCTACAAACTCCACATCCCATATAAAAAGCTCGGCAGAGGAACGATGTAATCATTAAGGAAAGCGCCTTGGTTTGCTAGGCTAATGAATCCAAACTACTAGCGAGGCAAACCACAGGAGTATACCTGGAAAAACTAGAACTTCAGAAGAGTTACCCGCTCGAAAATCAAGTATTTTTTTTTCAAGCAGATGCCAAACGTTTGACGCTGCTTTCGATCCTGCGACACACAGAAATACTTAAAAGCCAACTACAAGCAGATGAAGTTTACCACACAACAAGTGAAGTGCGAACATAAAAATTGTTCCCAGGATGTAGTAACAAATTCTTAAGAAATTGGAACATGTTTGAGATAGACGAAGGAATTCATGAACCGACCAAAAGACAGTTATTCATTTGAGTACGAACGAGCATACGTATGTTTACGTGCCTTAGAGTACATATAAACCAAACTGGTCCACAAAATCGTCTTATATGCGCCGCTCGCGCGCTGCTCATACTCCGCCTTTTGACGAAAACCAGCATTATTTGGCTCTTCTTTGTGTGTTCGAAGATCCTTTGGAACGGCATCGGCAGTTCGTTTTCGAGTTATTATTTCAATGCGTGTTTGTTGTTTTTCCGTGGATCGTAGAAAGTTCGTTGAAACGAATTTGGCGAGCGACGCACATACGGAGCGCATACGGCGCGCGAGTGGCGCACATGCACGCAATTCACGGAGGAGTTTGGTGTATACGCACTTTTAGTGGCATGGGAAACAGCATACGGTTGTCCGACGCTTTGACCCGCAGCATGCAAAAGCCTTTAATTCGGAATCAGTTCCTAAAAGTGAAATTTGTTTGTATGTATGTGGACGGTATTTATTCGTCCCAGTTGCTTCTTTTCGCGGTGCTTTTCCACTAGAGATCGAATTATTGTCTAGACATTCCGAACGGCCGCGGCCTCGGCCGGATGGATTGCTCCCGCGTTGCTTGTTTCGTGAGACCTACCTTGTCAACAAAATTATGACAAATGAGGTATTTGGTCGGCGGCTTTTCAGTAAGGCATGCGGAGTCATAGGCCTTTAGATGATTGCCGAAACATACAGGAAAAGTATTAAATATTTTACCTGGATATAACCAGATGAGGAAGCACACAACTCTCCTACCAGCCTGTGGACAGGAAAAAGAGACATCAGGATACCTCCTGGTAGAATGTGACAGTATGCAAGTATGAAATAACAGGCACTCACAGCTTTAACCCCAAGTGAGGAAAAGCTGCACTTGCCCAAATGGGCTGAACAACTGGACTTTTTAAATTGCCACTTGCATATCGAATGGAAGTTCTAACAGCGACAAAAAAAGCATATTCTGACACATTTGCCTTTTGTACAATAATAGGGCTTTTCTATTGTCTGGCAATTTTAATAATAACATAGTAATAATTCTTACCTTTATTTATGTCCGTTAGAGTGTCTTTAAGAACTCTTCAAAAATCGCTTATAACATTTTTGTTATACACCGTAGTTTACAAACTACCATTTTAATCCACAATTTGTTAAATTTTCACCCATTCAACAACTAGTTATTAGAAAAAAAATAATATACATAACCCTAAATTTTCGACAATTGTCAAATAATGAAGTGACATAACGGAGTATGTTCCAAAACTACCAGAACTGTCGCATGCGCAGTAACCGAAATCCTGTCTACCCGATAAAGGAACATTAAGAAATAAATGGGGGTTCTGGCTTCAAGCATCGCGTGTGAGCATGCATGGGTATGCCCCGTATTTTTGCTCTAACGTATTTGATATACCCCTATTGAGGATTCGCCCATAAACGTAATATGTTTTCCATATTTTTTGTTAAACTAAGACTACACTTTATTAGTTTCGCAACTCAAATAAATTATATGCAATTGTTTTTACAGGCCAAAAAACTTAAATATGCTATAAAGTTATGGTAATTTATGAAAATTTAATTATAGGGGCCGTTATTAATACAGACAAAAGTACTACGCAAAGTTTATAAAGTCTTTTTGGTTTATGAATAAATGAATGAGAGAAAAGCTGTTGGGGCTTAAAAAAGATGCTGGTGTTTATTCATTTTTGATTAGCGAAGGTCAATAAGTCTTTTATAAATATTTATTCAAAACAAAAATAATTTAATGTTTATTTATCATTACGTTTGTGTAAAAATTATAATGGCAAAGGTAATGTCTGCGATAAAACTAAAAGTCTGAATATTATTTTTAGGATACGCGTCTATTTAAGAGAAAATGTCCAACAGCTTCGATCAGCTATTAGACAGCGTTCGAAGGGAGGGCTGCTCGCTCGTAAACAGAATAAATTTTTGATGTCGGAGAATAACTCGAGAACCATCAATCGATTTTGAAGAATCGATTCTGTGCCCGTTAACTAGCAATAAATTAATTAACTATTTTTTGGACTGGGTCTTAGAGCTTTTCTGGCGAGGCTTTCGTGATTGTTAATAGCAGCCAGAATAATTTTCTCAACTAAGAAAATAACTTTCTGATTGTCCAATTTTAAACACGTCGTTTTCCAACTTTGTAAATCAAGCAGAGGTATTTTTAGTTAAAGTGTTTTATAAATATAACTTTAGTTTATACGACTAGTTTTAAGACTAAGAAAATCATCCCATTTTTCGAATCCGAACATTTTTAGGCTGGTATATTTTCCACTAGAGATGAGCCAGAATACTTATCTTATAATGTTCTAAGAAGAAGTTATTAATGAAAAATATTTAGAACTAAGAAAATAATCATCATATCATATATCATATCATTTACTGACCTTTTGAATCCATCGGAAAAACATCACCAGAATGAAAAATTGTTGATTATTATAATTAACAGAAAATACTAAGTTCCAAAGAATATTTACGGCCGCCCATACTATTATTATACACTTAAAATTTAACATTTTGAACTTCTAAGTTCGTACTTCCCAACAATGGCGGATATACAGGTTTTTTTTTTATCTTGAATAAGACACCTACATTTCTACCAAAGTCATTTTTCTTCTGCTATGAGAGGCCGGGTAGTGTCAAGATTCTTAATGACTAAAACCTCTGGATTACGATTCCGGCTTGCCTAGGCTAGTCACAGAAACTGTACTGCAGCCATTACTGACTTATTTTGCACCCTCTTGATTCCTAGGCTAACCACTCTATTAATTTCGTTCCCTGAACGAGTTTGTACAGGTCTTAAATGGAGTAGTCTCCAGTCGCTATTGGGTCTAGTTCAACTTCTTCAAATATTAGGTGCGTTTTGCGATACAGTGCCTCGCAATGGCATATTACATGTTGTACTATTTCCGGATCCTGATTGCATAGTCTGTAGGCCCATCTTGTTTAGGTGAACTTTGACGGCCCGATGGCCGGACATGATTCCTATTATGGTTCTCACTTGCATCCTACTGTAACTGAGCAGGTCTTTTGTGAGTTTAGCATCCAGGCCTTTGATAAAGGCTCTGTTGTTTCTTAGTCTTTCTAACAAGCGGCTTTCATATTTTCCCTTTACCGAGAGTTTGACCTGGGACCTTATAGTACACTTTGGTATCCCCAGGGCTCGCTCTCTTCCAATATATTTTTCTGACGATCCTTGTCTTGCTGGTTCGTCAGCTTTTTCATTGCCTTGAATACCTCTGTGTCCTAGTTTTATTTTATTGCGTTGCGCTAGTTTCACTAGTTCAACAAGGCATTCCCACACTAGCTTTGAGGTAATTTTCGAATAAGCGCCCTGAGGGCCGCCTGACTATCTGAGTATATAGATATGGTCTTACCGAAGTGTTTCGTTCCATTATTCTCCCTTGGGCATTCTAGGATGGTAAAAATTTCTATTTGAAAGACTATCGGGTAATGTCCCAGTGGAAAATGCAAATCTCTCCTAGGCCTTTCCCCACCACTTGGTCAGGGCTACTAAGCCTGGATCTTGTACGGGAGAAGGCTCTGTTTTCGATTATAGAGAAAAAATTTAATGAGAAAAAAAGATACGGGCAAAGGCCGATGTTGCCACTACATTTTAAAAATGGTAAATATAGAATGGCCAATATTAGCTCACACATATACTATACTATAGTAGTGTGAGCTATGGTGATCCTAATTTTTTCGAGAAAAAAAAAGTTGCTCCGATTTCAAAAATTTTTATATATCTTTGCGTTTCAGATGATTTTTAAACTTTTTTGTTGCGTCGTCTGTCTGTCTGTCTGTATGTCTGTCTGTCTGTCTGTCTGTATGTATGTCTGTCTGTCTGTCTGTCTGTCTGTCTGTCTGTCTGTCTGTCTGTCTGTCTGTATGTCTGTCTGTCTGTCTGTCTGTATGTCTGTATGTCTGTCTGTAACGATCAACGCGCATAACTCAAAAACCGCTTGACCGATTTTAATGAAATTTGGTACCTAGGCTGGGTCTTGGGTCGAGATGGTCCCATTTAAAAATAAACAAAATCCACCAAACACAAACCAAATAAAAGGGTGGGGGTAGATTTCAAAAATTAGAGTTTATGTGAAAATATGGCGTGTGTGATATCAAACGAAAGGTAATTGAGTCCGGAGTTTAACAAAATACATTTTAGTTTTTGTTTTTTTTAAGGGTGGGGGTAGATTTCAAAAATTTGAGTTTAGGTCAAAACATGGCTTGTGTGGTATCAAACAAAAGGTAATTTAGTCCGGAGTTGGATAAAATATATTTCAGTTTTTAGTTATATTAGCTCACACGTACACTATAACTATAGTACCTAGTGTGAGCTAAGGGGCCCATATATTGGCAGAGTATTTTTAATTCAATTCAATATAAATTAAAGAAATCCTATACTCGAACACATGGATTTTCCTGTATACTGGGAACAATGAATTGTATACGACAGGGAAGTGCATTGACCGAGCTGCTGGAGAATATAAAAAAATTAATTCAATCTGATTTTTATGTTTTCTTATTATATTCAAGCATCTGATTTTGTACTGGAAGTTTGTGGAATATTTTAACATTATTGGGATATTTTTTCTTTATACCTTGACTTAAAATGATATACATTCGATGTCAACTTTACATCTTGCCTCGTGTTAGAGACAGAAAAATAAACCACAAAAATCTCTTTTTTTTGCAAAGTATCAGCGAAAATTACATTCACGCAGCCCTATAAGATAAATAAAAAGGCTTCGCTTTAAAAATCGGTTGGTTGCAAAAGCAATTTATTTTTTTTCATTTTAAAATAAAAAACCAGACAGTATATCTGGAGGTAAATCATATAAGTAATTATTTCTTCTATGTGTAAAGTAAAATTATATTTAAATTAAATATTGGGTGGAACTTATGTAATTCATCAGACACTAATTTTTCAATTATAAAAATATCATTTTATAATAAAAAGCGCGATTCACTAATATGCGGTTTGGCGTGCATTGCTTCATATAGATGATAAAATAGCGAAATTTTCAGGCAGCTAATATTTAATTTTGCTCCCGCAATCGACGAAAAATTTCTATCAAATTAACATATTAATTTTAATTTTTGCATAAATGTACGCTTGGATGTACGGCAAAACTGGGCCAGATCTGAGCTCATGCGGGGCCCCATTTTTAGCAATAATTACTTTAAAACTAGCCAATCGATTTAAACAAAATTTTAAACAGGTGTCGGTCGAAGCGTTTTCTAAATAACGGTTTGGTAAGTTTTTAATATTAGTATTTAATTTTTGAGTTTTATGGATTTTTCAAAAAATATGCAAAATTTTTACAATAGTAATCAAACTAGTAATGGTTTGAAAATAAGGCACTTGAATTTTTCTGATTGAAGGTTGATATGGTGATTACTTGGAAGGCAACTTATAGCCGATCGCGGAATCATCATTTAACAATAGCTGCATGTCAATTTCGTACTTTTGTCATCTATATGACGCCACGGATACCGAGAAGTGATAATTAAGCGTCATCCCCGGTATAAATGTATGCCCGCTGACCTACTTACCAGTTTTTACTAAAGGGTCTAAAATGCTAAAATGCTAAAGTCCTTAAAACCCGGTCTAGATTTTGGTTAACTTATTTTTTTGTCTTGAATGTAATAGTTTTTAATATTTATATAATTATTCATAAATACCTTACAATATAAGGCACCTTTTATCGTTGTTACAATGTCATTATGTCCGCAAAAAACTGAAAAATAAATAAAAAAATATAATAATTTTGTCTAACAATGACAGCCATATTTAAAGCTCTGAACGTCATTAGGAGATAAAAAATAAATAAATAAAATTCGTGTAAGTCAGTGTCAGCTGTCCGCTATATTTTACATGTTAATTATTTAGAATTCGTTTGGTGGATGGGTTACTGATATTCTAACATACCTTGTTTTTTTTACAATATTTAAATATTGATACGTATCTAATAAGGTAATGCATCCACAGATATACTTTTAAGTTATTTATGTATTATTTAGCTTTGAAAATTTTTGTATATAGGTTTTTTTATTTAATTTTACAATTTGAGACTATTTGTAACGAAAGTCCTATGACTGCACGCACTAAATTTCCAAAAAATGACAGTTGGTTATTTTTTATGTGCTTTTCTTTATTTTTAAAGTTAATTTGAATTTTTGTGAGTTAAAACTCACTGAGAAATGCTTATTGTGACCTGTAAGTATTAAAAATAATACATTTCAACCAGTCGGTATCAAGTTCATAGCCTTTAGTACTAGACCATGGTCTAAGTGCTAAGTTTTAAGATCTTAGTAAGTGCTGATGTATGTCTTACAATGTGTGTAGGTATCGCTTGCTTACTATTTATTAAACTGATATTTTTATAATTTACAAATTAGTGCCTAGTTAATTGCATATTTTGCATCCAATATTTAACTTTAATTTAATTCTACTTTACCTTATTGAAGAAATAATTACTTCTATGCATGTGGTTAAGTTGTTGAATTTCGTTGTAATTAGCGCATATTGCCATGGCCCATAGGAGATGGAAATTCAACGACAGCGGTATCTGCCTCCACGAGGCACACTTGGACAAGGGTGTATCATAGTTTGGTTGATTTGATATAGCCATATGGAGTGCGACCATGACTGAAGACGCCTCTTCAAGAACCATGGGGTGTTTTGCGATAGCTTCTTGTACAGATCTCTAGAAAAGGCTATGAAGCCGCTGACGGAACCTCCAATGTTTCTTGGTTGGCTAACTAATGACGCGCCACGCGACGTACTTAGCATGGGGACGTAACTGGAAACCTAAATTAATGATCTGCAAATTTTTTTAAGCTTGATGGTAAGTGTTTCAATAACCATTCTTAATAACTGTAACAAAACGGGATTTGAATCTAAATGGTATTTTTGCTATTTATAAGTTTTTAAATATTTTAAATTAAATATTGTTTTCGACATCAACAAGCATTAATCACATGTAAGACTAAATTTAAAAAAAAATTATGGCAACTCAGCGACTTGTTTTCAGGCATGGTTTTTAGGATCGCTGTATACTAATAAAAGTTGTGTTTGGCTAATCCGTCTTTTAAGCTACTCAAATTTATATTTTGTAACTGGAAAAAAATTTACCAAACTATTTTCTATCTTTGGCTTCCAGCTCTTCGTATTTTTTTTGCTTTTGTTTTTCTCCGTTACGGGCAGCTTCTCCTGATTTTACTGATGTTTTGTCAAGATAAGAAAATGCAAAAGTATCTCTGCAAGTGGCGTCCCAAATTAGGGATTTTCCTCTGCACCAGGGAAACAAAGACAAACCATCTACTCGCTTTCCATCTCCCTTGAACATACCAGGAGGTTCAAGCACTGAGGGTATTCCTGCAGATACAAGAGCCCTCCTGATAATATTGTTGAGCAACCCGTGGCGAGATAAACGACCGGCTCTTTTGTAGCAGCTTAGTTCGTGGAGCCCATAAATGTCTACGGTTTTGCCGCAAGTGCAGTCGTGTATCTCGCACAAAGGTTGGCCCAAGCGTAACGAGATGGAAATACGAAGAATGGAATCATCCAAAAGGTTCCCTAGAGCAGGCGAAGGTAGAGCCTGTAACCAGGCGTTGCTCTCCGGTTCTTGCAGAGCTTGAAGCCTAGCATGATGTTTGGGATCACTGGATGAATTAAAAATTGTATCAAATTTAGAACGACAAATTATATTATCAAAATCTTTTTGGCGATAGACATTATTGATATTAGAAAAAGATGTCAAAAAATCATCTTTAGTTGGTTTTTGTACTCTTCACATCATTTCATTTTGGGAGGGGGGGGGGTTTCAACTGGGGAAATTTATCAATTATTTTAACTTTGTATAAAGCTATTACCTATGTTATTCGTAACTGTTTTGATCTTTGCCTTTCGAGTTTATTTTAAACCTTTTTATTATTGCTGTTTCCAGTGTTTTAAATATTGTTTTTACCTTTTTCTGGTTTTCCTAACATCAAATACAAACCATTCGTTGCCCTAAACTCGGCATTTTGAATCAATATAACATCCCAAACCTAATAGTAGTACTAAGTAAATTAAATAGTTGATTGAATACTATTCAATCAACGTTTAAAATTTTGCTATATAAATATGTTTACAAGAAAGATACAAAAGGTTCCTAATACCTAAAATTTTAAAGTCTTGAATACTTGCAAAATAGCAAAATAGTTTATTAACAACAAAATCAAATTACTAAGAAGTGAAGTTTAAAGAAGAAAATTGAACAAGTATGTATGATTTTCCTAAATTGTTTATATAATTGAGAAAAACGTTTATAGTATATACTTCCTTCAGAAACCGCCAAATTTCCTTTTGAGATCATAAGAAGTAATAAATTTAATAACGCATAGTAACTTTTAATAATTTTATTAGCTATTTAAAATGTTCCTCAAGTTGGTATTTTGCAACGTTTAAGCCTTGGCCACTTGATTTGACAGTACTACTGTCAACGAGCCACCATACATAACTTTGCAGTTAGATTTAGGAAATGTCTTGTAGGCATAGGTGCAAAGAACTTGTCGTTGCGGTCTTGTGCGTTAGAAAGAGGGAAACCATCACTTGAACGTAATTTACAATCAATTCTGCAATCTACCACCAGAAAACCTGTCTTTTTTAATTAAGTAACTATTTAGTATTTAGCAAAAAGATTTAGATTTAAGTTTAAACCCAGTGGCGGCCCGTGAGGTAGTGCCACGGTGCCAGGGTACAACCCTATTTTTCGGTAAAAACACGTTTCTTTTTTAAAACATTTTTATAGGTTTTTAATTTAATTTTATGCATTTCATTTAAGGTTATATCTTATATGACAATTGATAACCGTGTGCAATTCTATGGATTACACTCCAACTCGAAGCGACGCGACGCGATAAATGGGCCACTAAAACCCAAAACAACGTAGAACACGCTGCCCAATAAGTATGTAGACCTTTCGGTTGACTCCTTCGAATAGAGATAGATTTTATAAGCAGCCTTTATGCGCGACAGAGATAGCGCCAATGTTGGACATTTTACCGTTTTTTAAATAGGAAAAATCAAAGAAATTTTATGCCTGGCACAGGCCATCACTTCGTATTACTCGCAATGTTTATGTGCGTGGATCGTGGATGTTTAAATTTACGCCCTTTACAATACTAATACGTAATTTTTTATTCAAGAATAAACTTAGAAATATCTTTAAAAAAAATAAGCCCCTGGCTGCTTCCCTAATACTCTGATAGGTATGCAATTTTATTGATCAATAGAACTGCAGTAATAATTTGACAAAAAATACAAATTACGCAATAATTTTAACTATTTTACGTGCTTTAATAGCGGACATATTTCAATGCGGTTTAGTTTTTTGCGGGCAGCTAAAATGCAAAATTTAGCTTAAAACGCGTGCGGTTTTTCGACAGCTAAAAATTTATTGTGGTGTCGAAATGCTGTTTTGAACAGCCATACCGTGATTTACTTGAAAATTGTTATTTTTACTAATATTTATTGCCTAAATAAACCAAACTACACACTTTTTCACTTTAATTGTTATAATTATTTTTAATATGTTGAATTATTTTCTGTGACCATTTCTTGACCTTATAATTCTGTATTTTGCTGTTCGTGGGTCGGAGGAGAACACCAAAAAGAAAATTATCAAGCTTTTGGAAAAGTTTCGGAATTTATTTTTTATTTTTCAAGCCGGGAAAAAAGGAAAGGAACAGGCACTTAGTACAAAGAATTAGTTTTTTCCAAGTTAACTAACATTTTTCCCAAAGACTCTCCATACTTACTGAAACTATTGCTTTCAACGTTCTTTGAAATGGTATTCACATATCTTTAGAAGTAATTTTTTTGATGTAGAATTTCTTAACTTTTTGTAGTTTCCTTTAAACTAATTTTTTTAGGTTATATCGCAGCAGAAGAAAAATATTTTGTAGGGTTAGTTGCATATGACTTAAAGATGTTTGGACCAATAAAAATTGTTTTTGTTAGGTTTGTTTTATGCAATAATTCACCCAAACAATAGCTGAATCAGAAAAGTTTTCAAAATAGCAAAATTTTAAAATACATTTGATGAACTACAGATTAAGTCGTCGCCTTTCTCACGAAGAGACCTAATTAACAAAATTACGAAAATTAAAATTTTCTGTGGTTTAACTGTTCTCATGCAACTCTTTGATCTAATGCACGAATTGGTATACCTTTATTACAAATAATTCAGCTTTGATTAATGAAATCACTTTTCGTGTAACTGCAGAAACATACCTACACCTTTTTCGTTTTTTAGCTTTCCTGACAAATTTACCAAATGCTAGTTAGGTCCTTTCATGAGAAAGGCGACGAAGTGTAGAAAATGTCGGGAGTTTACTTAGTGACACATTTATTGCCATTTTTTTTTAAATCCAATTCCGCCCAGTTTTCTGATGATGATTCATGTGTGAGTGGGCCTTGCAGCCCTTCCACTGCGACCACTAGGGGGTCTATTGTGGCTCACTTTTGAGTGGTTTCTCACCACTATATGCCCAATCCTCCAAAAAGGTTAGCTATCAGTTTGGGTGAGACATTCTTCAGATATTCTGAATCAGTCTGAGGTTTACCGAAAGTGTTTTGACGTAAACGTGCAATTGCCGGACATTCGCACAGTACATGTCTATCTGTTTCGTCATCCTCCATACAGAGTCTATATTCGGTCTCTTCGGTTATTCCCATTCTGTGCATGGGTACTCTTAGTCGACAGTGACCCGTAAAGAGTCCAGTCATTATACGGATCTCCTGTCTGGTAAGTTCAATGATATTCCTGGCCTTTTTCTGACAAGGGCCTTTAATGAACTCTTTAGAGTGAGCCAGTTCTGGTATATTCATCCAGTATTGTTGGAAGCTGTTCTCCATCCATCTCAATATGCCTAATTTAGCACATTTATATGATATCTCCAGGGCTGGTTCGGGGCCGAAAAATTCGGCAGATGCCGCTTCCCTCGCTACTTGGTCTGCGGCCTCATTTTCTTCGTGTCCAGAATGCCCTGGTATCCATACTAATGACACCTTATTAGCACTACCAGGCGCATTCAGCGAGTCCCTGCAGTTCCTCACGGTTCTTGATGAGACCGTGTAGGAATCAAGCGCTTTAAAGGCTGCTTGACTGTCGGAGAAGATTTTGATTGTCCTGTTGGTCCATTCGTGGTCAATAATCCACCGGGCACACAGTTCAATAGCTACGAGTTCGGCCTGAAATATAGTAGCCAATTGGCCGAGACTATGTTGAATCTCGGATACTAACAACTCGAGATCCAACGCCTGATGGCATTTTGGATCCGTCGGTATACCAGAAGCTATCGTTGTTTGAAAAATTGGTCCTGTTCTTTAACTATTCTTTCCTTTCTGGGAGTATAAAGTTGTATAGCATTCTGCTGTACAACGTGTTGAACATGACGTCGGATATCATCCTAGAGTTGCATCCGACTCTTGTTCCCTAATTAGGGCTGTTGATACAACTTTGTTTGCCCTGCCATCCTGGTGGTTGGCCCTTATTCTATAAGTTGCTTTTCGTGCCTCCGCCTCAGTCTTCTGATAGTTTCATATGTTCTTTCTTATATATTCTCCACAATTATTGCAAATTGTCAGAATTTATCACATATTTAAAAAAAAAATGCATGCTTAACCTCACACCCTCGCTTATATCTGACGGCCGACATCTTGCTATGTAGCCAACAGTCAAGTCTGTATATAAATAAATACCGCATCTGATACATTCCTAACCCTCCAAGTAAACTCCACTCTGTATTAATCTTAAAAACAGTTTTTTGTAAATATTTCTGAAACTAAAGATGCCACCAAATTCTTGGTTATAATACAAATTTTTGAAAAAGAAATGTGCGCTACAGTATTCCGAAAACCGCATATTGATGCGACACTTCGTTAAAAAGTTAGCATTTTTTAAACTTTTTAACTGTCATTAGCATTAATGAATTTCGACCAAAATCTAATCAGCTCGTTACAGTATTGAATACTATTTTTCCTAAAAATTTCATTAAAATCGGTTGGGCGGTTTAGGAGCTATCGTGTTACGGACAGAGTTACACACACAGACAGACAGACATCACGACGGTACTGCTAGGGTAGGTCAAAATACACCCAAATAGCACATTTTCGGCGATATCTCAAAAAAAAAAATTTCGTCCAAAACAATACAAGGTATATATTGGACTTTGCCGTGTGAAACCTATCCCTTGTTTTTAAATAACTGGGGCATAATATTCTTTATTGAATCTGAAATCCATCTGATTATTGCCATCGCTGCCATCGGTTGATGGAACCTATGATCATGACAGCCATCAGTGATAAGGCCAACAAAAATGAGAAGAACCCGATTTATTATAGAACTGCATACCTACATAAATTTAAGCAGGGCTATCAAAACGGACAGGCCACGATCCTCTACTTTGTCACATCGGATGTTGATTTTTTTTAATGGTCACGTCACGACACAGCTGATTGTCTTTAAGCTATTGAAGTTGGAATAACGGTTCATGAATATTTCTTTTTTATTTTAAACAAAGCCCGTTTTGAGATTGTTTTACTATATTCTTGCAGAACAATTTTTTTAAATGTATTTTAATCCTTATATGTTCAGAACTACTTCATTAGCTCACACAAAAATTAAATTTAAAGCAGCAGCAAATGTGTTTGGTTCTGCGTGGAAAGTAATCGGATTACCTACATCTATTTGTTTATATTCGGCACTCGGCAGACTTTTAAAACCTAATATAGTGATTTACATGTGTTTACAAAAATTACAGCATCAAAAAATGATTTTTTTGTAGTGTAATTTTGTTTTAAAATGATTAACGCTGGTATTTTTGGATTCTAAATGAACTTTATTGTAAAAAACTCAATATAAATATCAAATAAAATACTAGGCATGCGCTACATGGCGGGTAATTTTAATTCAAAATAAGGAATGCTAAATCTTGAAGATTTTAACTTTTTAATCATTTTGCATCGTTACAAAAGTTTTGTGGAATATCGGGATGGTGCCTGAGAATATTTCACTGAAATTTCGCGGAAATCTGTAGTGCCATTATGCAAATATCATAAAAAAACTTCTAACCTCCACTTCCAAGACCCAAGGTAAAAATCAGCCCTCCAAGAACAGCTGATTTTTTTAGGGTCGTGGCCTGTATTTCTTTGTTGGCCTTGATTTTAGCTTTATGTATTTGTCTCGAAAAATAAAAAAGTGTAGCAGTCGCGTATATAGCAAAAAGTTTCGTGGTGAGCCCGAGACAGTTTTGGGGGGAGACCGAGACCTCATAAGGCCGTTTTTTATGCTATTTTATGTTTGTATTCATGAAATATGTGAAAAATATCTAAAAAAATCTTAGCTTCAAGGGGGGGGGGCACCCCCTTAAAAATGCCACCGAAGTGTAGCATCCATACTGAGCTATGAGACTTTCCGATTGCTTTCTTTTTTCAATATAACCACCACCATCATCATCTGCTGCGGCTGACATTGTGCCAACATTGGATTGACTGACAGAAACTTCCGATATTGAAGGCCGGGAATCGAATTTTAAGGGGGACCGACCGAGGCAAAACAAAAACAACATTATAATGTTTTAGTTTTATTTTCGCGAAAAAAAACGTGTTTAAAATTATATAAGTTAAAGCACATTTTCGCAATTTTTCCGCCATGGAACTCTTAAGACTAAATTGCTAATTATCAAAATTCCTTGAAAATATTTGTGATTTTTAACTAAAAATTAAAAAAGACAACATTTGAGGTTATGATATAAATCCATCCATCAACAGGCATCGACTCCAAGACCCGATGTCAATTATTGGCAATAACCAAAGGAAATTTAGAAAAACTAGTTTGATAACATGAAAACTTTTCTAAAACCCGTTTTATTTATTATTTTTAGCAAATACGTTGGAACATAAATACATATTATATACATGTACATATAGGGATACAAAAAAATTCTTAGTCAAGAGGACTGTTTGAGGGTTCAAGATGATTTGGATCGGTTGGAGGTTTATTATCAGAGAAAAGATCTCTTAATTTGGGGAAATGCGTTACAATATCTTATACCAGAAACAAAAATCCGATAAAGCATGTGTATTTTACAAGGAACCATAACTTGAAGTCCGTCTCTGAGGTGCGAGACTTGGGGGTGATTTTGGATTCCAAACTGCAA